>CYKH01000102.1:7880-19987 GCA_001460835.1 Bodo saltans | reverse complement strand
CTTCTTTCTTTCTTTTTTTTTTTTTACAAACTGCAATGTTCACTCATTGTATTGTGTTGCTTTGTTGTTGTTTGTTTGTTTTTTGGAGTTGTCGACAAAACTGTGCATTGTGTGTTGGTGCGTTAAAATTGCGGGGGGAAATAAAACGAGCAGGAAAACATGATTGAGACGCTGCCGCTCTCTCAAGTCAAAAAAGACACCGCAACACACTCCTTGACACGCACAACAACAACAAAAAAAAAATGTGCGCGTGTGCATATGAACAAACTGTGAAGGCGCACGATCTCGCATTTCTAACCTCCTCCCAAAGGCAACCGAAGGAGAAGTAAACACTTGTGGTGTGGTGCAACCTATTTCCAAATTGCGAAAGATCCTATCTCCTCCCCCCCCCCCGCATGCCTTCGCTCTTTTTGTCAAATCATTTTTTGCTCGTCATACAATCGCGAAACATTGTATAATAAATAATAATAATAATAACAACAAGAGTGGCGGGGCACATAAGCGGTTGAAAACATCACAAGAGAGCAAAAAAACGAAAAAAGAAAATCAAAAAAAGAAAAAAGAAAAAAAAAAGACGACTGCGGCGCGCAACACATGTGGAGGGGGAAGAAATTGAGAGAGGGTACAAGCCCCCCGACACGCAACAAGGGAGGTGAACACACTCGTCGCATTGTTGTCAAGGAGCCCCCCTCACCTTTATATTTCCCTCGCTCTCGTCCACTTGTTGGGGGCTGGTGCTTAAAAATACAACGTGCCTCTCACACTTTTCCTGTTTTTAACACGATCGTTTCGGGGGATATTTTTTTGGCATTTTTTTTTTTTTTGCTCTATTGGAACGACCCTCTTTGGAAATGCGTTGAGGGACCACTCGGTGGTTGCTGCTGCTGTTGTTGTTGCTGTTGTTGGTAGTGCATCTGTTGCACACCTCCGCTGTTGTGCCTCGGCAGCATGTCGACAATAGTCGAGCCATCCGTATCAGGGTCAAGAACATCCAGAAGTGCATTGAGCGTTTTCTTGCTGGGGCCGTGGTTGATTTGTTGATAATGCGTTGAGGACAAGCCGTCGTCATGCATATTCAACTGTTGCTGCACAGACGAGTGTGACGCTTCTGCAGTTGGTGTTCCAGCTTCAGGTGGAGACGGTGATCGATGCGGAGACATATCACCACCATCGGAGAAATTGCCGCCTCGGTGAACGTGAGTGGCGGTTCCTCCTCCTCCTCCTGCGTTATGCTCGGGAGAGGCTCCTAAAGACGACGTGGAAGAGCCGCCTGCATTTGCCTGGTTGCGTGCGCGTCTTCTTGCGACTGCTAAACTACCCACCACCGCCATCGGGCTTTCTTCCAGGGCTTTATGGGGGGTCACATCACCACCGCCACCGCCACCACCGCTGACGCTAGCTGAGACGTCCTGGCCAAGTGGGAGAAGATGCTGAGCCCCGTTGCTGCTCAAGGATGTCGGGCTGCCGCCTCCGAAGCCGGGGCTGGGGGTAGACAAGTGCTGCGGGTGCAGACCACCGCCACCACCACCGCCGATCCCTGGAAGGGGGTCGCGTTGGTGCTGCATGTGCCGCATAAACACAGGTGGGGCAAGCTCCTTGTTGCTGTTGTTACTCATCATAGACGATGTGTCGTTGACGTTGAAGTTTTTTAAGTTGTGTGTGTGTACTTTCTCTATTAAGTGTATTTCTTGCAGTTCTCTGAGCTACAACAACGACGTTAACAAGTGTTGATGTATTGTTATTATTATTTTTTTGGTAGGCACAACACATTGCTCCACAAAAGTGTGTTTTTTGGAGCACCACTTTTGTGCTCCAACAGATTTTTTGGAGGATGTCCGTGCGTAGAAGGACAAAAAAAATGAACAAGACGCAACAACAAATTGTAAGTGACACAAAAATCAGTTTCCGTCACTTTTACTTTCGCTGCTCAGCTCCATCCGACTGCAACCAAGCGGCGCAGTGTCGATAGATTTGGGCACCACCGTTGAAACTCGGCAGCAGCAGCAGCAGCAGCAGCAGCAGCAGCAGCAGCAGCAGCGTCGTTGTCGCCGCCCAAAGATGGTAATGCGTCGCCGCCGCCAAGAAGGATCACAGCATCGCATTCCCGCGCCAATGTATGAAGCCACCCCCGCAGCGAGCTCGCCAACTTCCGTTCATTCTCCACCACTGCGTCGTCATCACCACGCGACGCCGCCACATCGTCGCTGCTGTCTGCACACACAAGCAGAGTCGCTGGTGCGTCTTGAAGCGCAAATTGGAGAACAGGTGCCAGACTACCGTCAACAACGGAGCAAAGCAACGCTGAGCACGTTCGCAGGGACATCCATTGTCGATGCACTGTATCTCTCAAGCTCGATGCGTGCGTTCGCATACGACTGAGGTACGGGGCTATTGAAGGGAGTGTTGGTTGTCGATAATGTTGTGGTTTTGAGTGTTGTCCTCCTGCCGTTGTTATTGCGGCGCCAAGGTTGCGAGCAAGTGCAAGTGAAAAACAGAGGAGGTCATCGGTCATACTGGACGCTGCTGCTCCGATCACATCAAGTGCGAGTTCTTCAAGTCGTGGCGTCAAGATCGAGTTGAGAAAACGTGAAGTTGTTGTTGCAGACTGTCTACTGCTCTGCTGTTGGTCGTCGTTGCCTTCTTGTTGTTCGTCGCCAATGTCCAGCGCGGTGGTGCTTGGGCCTGCCGACAGCAGTTCTTCTTCAGGCGCAGAAGCATTTACTTTCGATGGTGGGAGAAAGAAACTGACGGAAGCGATGCGAGCGAGCAGCCACCGAACCTGATTCACCAGCAGCAACAATAGGTACGGGGGGACAGTCGACAACAGTTGTTGTTGTTGTTGTTGTTGGTCGCTACTGTCACCACTACTACTCTCGTATATCGACAACACACGCACCGCCATATGTGACACGAGAGCGGCGAGAAACCACCCAGGTGGTAGTGGTGCCTGTGGTGGTAGTGGTGCCTGTGGTGCTGGTGGTGGTACTGTGCTCTCGCAACCGGTTGGTGTTGTTGTTGTTGTTGAGTGACGCGTTGTCGTCGTCGTTGTACACCAGTTCCACACGATTTCCCAAGTAGCCAATTGGAGAGTTGTCGTGCTCCTCCCTCTGCCAACAAGGCGTGGTGGTGGTGGTGGTGGTGGTTGATGATGATGTAGTTGTTGATGAGTGCTCGATGTTGTTGTGTTCGCCGCCGTGTTGAGCGGCTGCTGCGTTGGCGACGCGCCCACTGCACCTGCTGGAGTCACAGCCGTGATACGAAGAGATCCAAGTCCAGCATCCCTCGCCTCTTTCTCCTCCTCACGGTCAAGAAGAGTCGTTGCTTCTGACAACACGCAAGTCCAGAATCTCCAATCACGTTGTTGATGTTGTTGATGTTCCTGCTGCTCCGCCGCAACCTCCTCATCATTCTCTGCTGATGATGTTGTCGCCGATGACGATACGGCGACACCACGAGAATACAAATCCACGGCGGACACTAACAACAAAGAATCATCATTTCCTCCTGCAACAACATGCTGCCCCTCACTACTACCTTCGCACCTCTTGCTCGCCAACCACCACAACTGAAGCGATGAGGACAATAATAATGCTGTTGTTTTTGATGATGTCTGATGAGACGGAGACATTTCCTCCGCGTCATCATCAGGGTCACCATTGCCAGGATTGTGAATGGGACTGATGTTCGGGGCCTCAGGATGATCGTTCGACTCGAACTCTCTCCTTCTGATCATCGACACCGACGACGACACTTGGTGGGAGCACCCCGCGCGTTGATGAAATCTATCCAACGCTGTTGTTGTTGTTGTCGGCAACATATTTGAGTTGAGAATAGTTGTATTGTTTGATGTTGGGGGGTTTTTTTGGTGTGTTTAAATTTTGTTTTATTTGATGTACTTTGAAGCGAAAAATAAAAAAGAAGCAGGGTAATTATTTTCCTGGTACCGTGTCGTGTCACATCAGCAGAGGAAAAGCGAACAACAATTTTTGTGTGACTTGGAAAAAGAAAAACGAACAAAAGTTTTGTTGTCTTCGCAAAGCACGCAAGGGTTTTTTGGGGTTTGGTAAAGAGTAACTCAGAGTTTTGGCAACAAGGCGCGTTCGCAACGCACACACTGTTATGGAATCTCGGACATAACCCTTTTAACCAGCCTTACCCGGGGGCTGCTTGTTCATCTTCACCTTCTGGCCGGGAACGACCTTCTGGGAGAGGAAGCGCCGGTTGTACTTGAGGCGCTTGAGGGCACGTCCGCGCGGGTTCTTGGACTTCTCCTGCTTGGCGACCTTGGGGGTCTGGTTCTTCACCTTACCGGCACGTGCGAGGGATCCGTGGACCTTGCCCATGATGACAACTTTTTTTTGTGTGTGTTTGAATGAAATTTGGAAAACAGAAAAGAAAGAAAAATGCCAATAGTTATTAAAGGACATGATAATCTATAATCGACCATGGTTTATTTCCGTATAATTCTTCATCTCTGATTGTTTGAAAGTTGGAAGGGGTTTTTTGTTTTGTTTTTGCTTTTTTTTTATCTTTGGCGTTTGAGATTGTTTTTATCCCTCTTCTTCCTTCAACTCTAAGCTTTGTGTGCAGGCTTTTGAACCTCTCGTCGCCTCGCCACACAAGTTCGCTGCGAAGTGAGAGAGAGGAGGGGGAAAAAGAATACCGCTTCTCTTGAAAGAATACACACATTTTCATAAACACGAAAGATAATTCATAATAGGAGGAGGGGGAGGCAACACAGAAAAGAGATATCCCGGCTCAATCTTCTCTTCCATCAAAAAAAAGCAAAATGCGTGTGCAACGCACTACACTCCACAGCACACAAAAAAAAAAAGAGGTAGGAAATGGTGGAATTCAAAAAAGCCTCAACTTGCTATCTTCCAACACTTCACACAGACTTCTGTAAGAAAATAGCAACGAGTCGCTTTGATGAGAGAGCGGGCGAAGGTTGGTTACACCATGCGAACAAAACTGGAAACAGCAGTGCGCAAAAGCCGAAGAATTACAAAAAGAAGAAAGAAAAAAGTGCCACGTGTGGAAGGGGAAAAGTTTTAGCAAACCAAAAAAAAAACGAAGAGGATCACCAAATATAAAAGGATGGCAGTGTGAAGTGCTCCACCCACAGCTGTGTGTGTGTGTGTGTGCACAGTGTGAGAGAGGCGGAACGCACAAAAAAAAAAAAACAGACTCACGAAGTATAAAAATAAACGCAAAGGAGAAAATTTGTGGACATCCTTGTGGAAAAAGAGGGGGGCGAGCAAAGACTCACAGTAATGCGTTTCCCAACCCTCACTCGCCCCACTTTTTCAGGCCCGCTTTTTCCCTCCCAAACAGGTTGTATATTGCAGTGAAACTAACGTCACAAACTCTCCTGTATTTCTTCTTGTATTGTTTTTTTTTCGTTTTTGTTCCTCCTGAGGCTCATCCGGGCACCCGGAATCTTTTTTTTCCTCATCCCACCTTAAAAGGTAAGTTGCAAGAAAAAATGAAAGTCCTTAACCGAACTAAAAAGGTAGGGGAATGCAGAACAACAATGGAAACAAAAAAAAAGTGCAAAAAAAAAAATGAGGGACGAGCAGAGAGATGGTGAAGAAAAAAACAAAGCACGAGTGTCAAAGGGAGAAAAACACAGCAAACAACTTTGTTGTCCGCTTTTTTGGTTCTCTCGTCGCTTTGGAACAAATGCATTTCTTCTTCACTTCTTTCTTTTTTTTTCTTTCCTAGAACCTACAACAACCAGGAACATAAAAAACTAAAAAGGTGTATTTTCGCACTGGACACTCACTGTGTGCGAAGGGATCTTGGAAAAGAAAAGGAGACCGTTTCTCAGTTCACAACGTGATTTCTTTTTGCACACGAAGAGCAAAAAAAAAAATGATGTACAGAGGTCTTAAAAGGAGGTAAAAAGGAGGGACAACAAACAAAAGAACCTAAAGAGGAACCAATGTGAGGCATTTGTGTTTGGGTTTTTTTTGTGTGTGTGTGCTTTTTTGTGTATGCGTGCCGCTTTTTTTGCTTGTGTGTTTGTTTGGATTTTGGTTGTTTGTTTTTTGTGTGTATGTGTGTGTTTTTGTTTTTGTTTGTTTCCGGTCAATTCTCCTGTGTATGTTTCACTCTCGGATGCCTCTCTTCGCGCTGAACCCTCAAAAAAACACCTTCAGGCCCAAGAAGCTGCATTATTATTTTTCCCACCGTGTCGAAAGAGGGACGAAAACACGCAACTGTTGGGCGAGAATTTCTTTTGGGGTTTTGTGATCGTCCACTAATCTGCCGCCCAGAAGAATGCACCGCAAAAAAAAAAAAAAAAAAAAAAAAACTTACTTGTCTCCTGGACTTGTTTGTTTCTTTTGTTTTTGCTTTTTTTTGTTTGTTTGTTTGTGTTTTGTTGTTTCATTTTGTGTTGTTGTTGTTGTTGTTCTTGTTTTGCTTTTTTTATTACAATTTGTTTCTACTTTCTCCTCGTTGTAGTTAACTTCGTGTTGTTGTTGTTGCTGTTTTTTGTTGTTTTTGTGATTTGACGATGCATCCAAAGGCGCGGGCGAGAAGGTAGGTGGTGTACACTCTTGTGGGGGACCTCCAAAGTTGGAGACGAACACAAAGAAGAGGAGAGAGGGGCGACGAGTGGGACGAAATACACGGAGGAAAACAAAAAATGGGCGGGTGTCTTTTGCCTTGGCGGCACCACACGGGTCGTAAAAAATCAAGCACATGGCTGGGGGGCAAAAAAAGAGAACCTTTTTTATCCCCCCTTGCTGCTTGTTGTTGACAACGATGCCGCGGGGTCCCATCCCCGCGGGGTCCCATCCGCAAAGGAGCAACGCAAAGCAAAATGAAAAAGTGTAGAAAGTATATGCACGAAAAGGAAGCAGGAAAAAGCGAGAAGAAAAAACAACAAGAACTTCACAATAAAAAGGGAAACAAAGAAATGAACACACTGACGCACAAAAAAAGAACGAGAAAATTGATGGCTTGCAGCGGGGCTTAAGTAGCCAATAACAGCAGCACATCATTTCCTTCTATTCTTTTTTGATCTGCACTATTTTTTTATGATGTGCGGCTGCCACTGCTGTTGTTGCTGGGGCGGCCTTGCTGGGCACCCGCCTGCAACCCTTGCAAGTAAGCCTGCTGCAGTGCAGCAGCATCAGGCATGCCGCCGTACTGTCCAGTGCCAGGAGCCATACCCATTTGCTGAGGCATCATCATGACCGGTTGCATCATCGGGTAGCCGCCCATGTACCCCTGAGCACCACCGTTGAGGAACGAGGCAGGCATCGGTTGGTACATCATCATCGGCTGCGAACCGTCGCCACCACCCATCATCATCATACCTTGATGCTGCTGCTGGCCGTTGTTGTTGTTGCCTTGCTGCACACCGAAGGTGTTGTTGTTATTTCCGTGTGAACCGCCGCCGTTGTTCTGGTTGTTGTTGCCGCCGCCGTGCTGCTGCTGATTGTTATTGTTGTTGTTCTGGTACTGGTTGTTGTTGCTATGGTGGGATGATCCTCCGTTGTTGTTACCATTGTTGTTGTGCGAGGAGCCGCCGCCGTTTCCGCGGTGCATTGCTGCGGGACCGCGTGCGGTGGTCACCTTCAGGCGCTTGTTGTGGATCTCAAATCCATTCATCTTGCGGATTGCCTCTTGCGCAGAGTCCTCGTTCATGAACTTTACAAATCCGTACCCTTTTGGCTGTCCGGTCTCACGGTCCAGAATAATGCGCGCGCTTTCCACCTCACCGTACTGCACGAATAACTGCTTCAGCTCTTCTTCGCTCACGGGAGTTGGGATGTAGTTGATGATAAGATTGCGAGGATCAGAACCGGCACCGAACATTTTTGGGGGGAATAAGTTGTTTGGATGGGGTTTTTTTGGTTGACGGTACTTGTTTTATTGGCCTTCGGTGGATTGACTAAAGACGAAATAGGAGATCCGCGCGTTAGTTGGACGAGATATGAGAAAACGTTAACTTTTCTTCCTTTTGAGTGTGGGAACGGAAGCAAAAAAAAAAAAGTCAGGAATAAAAAGATAAGATTTTTGCAAAATGGTTTTCTGTGGGGCAAAAGTGTGAGAAGTTGTTCTTTTGCCTTTTGTCGTGTGCATCCTCTTCACATTTATGTTGTTGTTGTGTTGCATCTTCGAAAAGTTGTGAGAACCTTGCATCGCAAAAATCCACGTTGGGGGGAATCTGTGTGTTTGTTGTGTATTTATTTTCGTGCTTTCTACACATCGTTGACTTCAACTTTTTGTCGCTTTTTGATTGGGGTTTTTGTTTTGCTTTTTGATCTTTTCTTATTTTCGGTAGAGTCAGATCTTTGGGGTTTGGTACACATATCTTGAACATTTCTGCACTCACACACACATCGGTGAGAGACATGGGGGAAAATTTTCCTTTCTTAACTGATGTTTACCACGTATCAAGCGTTGCGGTGTTGCGGTGAGCTTCGGTGGGCGCCAATGTAAATTCCCCCAGCAGTCTATCCTCTGACTCCTCATAACGGCTACATGGGTCGACCGCCGCTGCCCGGCCGTTGGCGTTGTGCTCGAACGCACCACCCACCCAAGCAGCAGGGACCGGAGCTGCGCGACGACGATGATAAACCCCCTTCAGACAAGTATTTGCAGCTTTTTAACCGCGGGTAGCCAGCAACGGCGTACGGTAGGTAGCATGCCAACGTAGGGTTTGTAGCCATCGAAAATTTAGGGCAGTTCGGGAGACCGTGCAACGGTGGCGGCGGCTCAACTAGCGGAAGCAACTATTCGCAAACTTCAAAGTGCTGTAGCTGCTTTGTTGCTTTGCCGTCAATCATATCTCGTAGAATGTTCAGCGACTTATCCAGCGTGTCGATGAGGCCGGCGTTGGTTGCGTTAAGGACTTGCTCCACCTCACGCATGAGCTTCTCCATGGAGTTCTCGACAAAGTCGCGCTCTGCTTTGTTGGCGACCAATGCAGTGTCTGCCTTCGTGTGGTGAATGTGCTCAATCGTGGCGCGGATTTCCAAGATCTGCCCTTTGGTCCAGTCAATGTTCTTCGCGGACAGACGTTGCTATAGCAACTCGACGACAACGTAACGGACTCACTCCCGTAGGTCGCCTCCTTTGCTCACACCTCTGTTGTTAGGATCGTTGGTGGAAGCAGTCGATGAGCCTCCGTTTTTGCGCAGCTCGTCCACAGCGGCGCGTAAGCGGTCCACGTCGTCACCGAGGCCAGTCACGTTGCGCTCCACGCGATGGATATCTATGCCTCGCACAAGTCCTTCTAACGCACCAAGTTGCTTCTGCAAGTCGTCAATGCGTCGGTTGGTGTCGGCGACCGGCTTCACCCAACTGTCGTTGTTTTGCGATGAAGTTGTCGACCTTTCCAGAAGTGAAGGTGGGGGTGCTGATGACGCTGCCACAGGGGACGTTGCCTTCTTGCTGCCAGCAGCTGCAGCAGCGGCCACCGCTTTCGTCAATGCGTCAAGGTCTGCCTTGTTCGCCTTCATATCGTCCAAGCGCTGGGCCTCAGCGGCGTTGGCAGAACACTCGTTGCCCAACGCACGCACCTGCTGGTTCAGCAACTCAATCGCTTGATCGTAATCCTTGGACAACGGGCGCTTCTCTAACTCATTGACAGCTGCCTGAAGGAGCGCAAATTGAGCAGGAGAAATGCCAGAGTCCACGTTGTTGTCACCTGCTGCTGGCGCTAGGCCTGCGAGAGCCGCCAGCTTTGCACTGAGGGCGTCTTGGTCTGCCTTAATGCGGTCCACGGTGTTGGTCAGTTTGCTGAGCGGCGCGATCCATTCGTTGCTGGTGTTGGTTGGGACAAGCGACGGGCTCCGTTGAGGTGCAGAAGATCCTGCAGCTGGGATCGCAGCTACTGTGGCAGAGAGAGCGTCAATGCGTTTTCCTAGATCGTCATCGCGCTGCTTTGATGACGCGTCATTTGCTTCGCATGCCTCTTGAAGGCTTGCAAGTTTCTCTTCCGCGTCGCGCAGGCCTTCTTCCACCGCACGCACATCATCTTCAATCTTTTTGTCCGCCTTGGTCTCAGTCAGATGATTTACTGCGCGCTGGAGCGCAGCGATGTCGTCATCGTAGTTCTTTCCTGCTGCTGCTGCAACTACTGGTGAAACAATTGGTGCCGCTGCTGGCGGCGTTGTCGGTGCCTTTGCCGCTCCCAATGCGTCGATACGACGATGCGCGTCGTCTGCGCGCTCCTGCGCTTGTTTCGCCACTGCGTCCGCTGCCGCCACTTGCCTAGCAAGCTCGTTGCATCTCTCACTGAGTGCGGCTTGGATGTCTTTCTGCTCCTCGAGCTGCCTCTTGGCATCATCAAGCGCCTCGCTCAACTCACGATCTCTGTCTGCACAAATGTCGTGATTGTCTGCAACGGTGTGCTCTACGTTGTCGAGGCGTGATAAGACCGTGCGGAGTACAAATTCTAAGTTCTTGAAGCTAACGTTGAAGCTGAGGAGCTCCGATAAATCAATCGACGAGTGGGCTTCAGATGAAGCGCTCGTTGACATGAATAAACACAAAAAGTGATGTGTGTGATGTTTTCTAAAGACAAACTTCCTTTTTTGGTTTGCTTTTTCTTGCTACGCACGTAAAAAATGCTCTTCCCAATTCTTCGTGTTTGTTTTTTGGACAAGGCAAGCGACAAAGTTGTAGGTTTGTCAGTACGCAAAAGAGTCATAAAAAGTCAGAATAAAGATTCAGGGGGAGCAGAAAAAAAATGGAACACCGACTAACGAGAGAAAAGGAGACGTTGCCCCCTCTTTTTGTCTCGCACACCACCTAACATCACAACACATGCGCCGCGTTCATCGTTGTGTCCCTCCGGTTCACAGCACACGCACAGCCGTTTCTCTCACAGCCTTCTTGGAAGCACCAGACGCACATCCGGTGCCGGTAGAATTTCCTTCATCACAAACTCCTTTAACTTCAGCATCCCATCGTCTGACGCAAAATTCTTCTCTCCAAAACTTTCCAGCCATAATAAATTACCAGCTTGTAATCTGGACTTGCTTGGTGTGTCATCTACAAGAATCGTCCTCTCGAGGAGAACGTCTGGGAATGACTTCTTGACAAGCTGCAGATCTTTGATGGTGGCGTGGTCGTCGTCATGTTGGGAGGAGAGCAGTCGGCGAAAGTCGTCGGTGGACGTGTGCTCTCGCGTCCAGACAAATTTGAAAGGAATCGAAACCGCCGGGGGAGTTGAAAATCCTGAAGATGAAAACCCCGAATTCGATGATGATGATGAGGCAGCAGCAGCAGCCGCCCCTTGTGCGGTGTGCCCGAACACCCCCTGAACGATAGGATGCGTGTTCTTCGCGGTGGTAGAACTCCATAACGCCACGTCGCACACCTCCGACAAGGCCACCAGCGTCTCTAGAGCGTGGGGACGGACCCAGACCTTGTGAAGTCCAAATGTGTGCTGAGGGTTCACGGTGATGTCCGACGGGAGTTTCGATGTGTGAAGGCGCTCGATTAACGTACCTCGGAGGCCGAAGATTAACAGAGGGCGCTGGAGAGTGGTCGCCATCTAACACTGCCCGATTGGCTCCTTTTCTTTCTATTATTTTTTGGGAACATAAAAAAATGGAACATTTTAAAAAAAAAATAACGCAATATTTATTTTGTGAGATACACAGAGTTGAGGATTGAAAATAAAAACTTCGTTGACCTTACAATAATCACAATCCAGTGATGTCGTCGAGAAATTAGGCTGTGTGGTGTTAGCAGTTGTCCTCCGGAAACATCTTTTTTGTTTGTCCGTGAGAGGGTAGTAGTAATGGGGGTGGTGGTGTGTCATTTACGGCGGGGGAGGGGGCAGGGTTAACGAAGGCAAACAGTTTTGAAGTGTAGAGTAAAACACAAACGACACATAGAATTTGGGTGAGTGACACACACAGACACACGTCATACATAAACGCACAAAAAGGGAACAAAAAAAAAGTAGGTTCCATCAGTCAGAAGCCCAAAGGAGAAAACACGAACAACAACAACAGAAAGCGAGAGAGCCACGTCGACACACGCACTCGCCCTCTCTTCTTACTTGCTGATAAACGTGTTTCTACGGATAGGTGGTGGCAGTAAGTCACATTTGGGGGCAAAAAAAAAAAAAAAAA
>CYKH01000097.1:0-31674 GCA_001460835.1 Bodo saltans | reverse complement strand
CTTGCACCGCCCACCCTGCGCAGCGTTGTGCACGCCACACCAGTGGCACGCAAGCGCGCCGTCGCACACGTCCTGTCGCCAGATCAGCCCACCGCACGACGCAGCGCACCGCAGCCGCACCTCGTCCGTCCGCGACACGCAGTACTCGACGCTCCCAGGTGCGCCGCACCACTGGCACTGTGCCTGGATCGACTGCACTTGGCAGATGGCAGGCTCGTCCGGTGCCACCGTCGTGCACAGCGTGTGGCAGTCGCGTGTCCGCTCTGTGCAGTAATTGAGCGTTGGACACCACTTGCAGTTTAAGCTCTTCGTGCACACACCAATTCCGAGAGGGTCGTCCGATGCAGGCGTACAGGTAGGCCAGCACGTTCCACTGTTGGGCTGGCACACACCAATAGACGTACTCGTTGGGCACCACTGGCAGATGGATGAAGGAGTGATCGTGCAGATACTCTGGGGCGCATCAGGGCACGTGAACGGACACGTCGATGCAGCTGGGAGACAAATGCTGATAGTACTGCACCAGCGGCATCCGTCTGTTGCCGGTGCTGCCGTTGTGCACTGAGCCTGGTTGGAAATGGGGGAGGCATCGTAGTCCTTGTAGCATGTGGTGCCAGAGAGCAGTGTGTAACTGGACGGGCATTCATAGTCCATCGGGAAGTCGTGCACGCAGTTGCTGCCGCTTTGACTGCTGCCGGATGAACATGACGGTGAATTTCCTGGCTTGTCGGCGTAGCACCAATTGTCAGCAGAGTTAACACTCGTGGCGCAAAACCACCGGTATCCTAAATTGTTGCAAGTGCCGCTTGATGGAACACGTGCTCGTGTTCCAGTGCAACACAGTCCTATGTTGGCATGCATTGTCGACACAATCCCTGGGCATTTAGGCGCCACACAACTGCCGCCACTCAGACATAAGCGGCCAGTGCACACACCTGTGGCAGGTACGGTATCACGACACGTGGTGGCGGTGCGGAGTATATCACCGCCGTTGCAGTACATCGTGCAGGCAGCATGTGCAGTAAGAACACTTGTAAGGAGCACCCCTACAAACACGAATGATATCATGCTGCTGTTGTGACAAAGATATTTATCATGGCCTCAATCCTCGCACTACTCTGTGAAAACGCAAATAAAGCGAGAATTCTGCAGCTCCAGGTGAAAAACACTTCGAAAGAAAATCCAAAATGGCAACTTTTTTTAAAGATGGAAGAGATCCATTTAAACGGCATAAACTGGGGCGAGGACTTTATCCCTCCCTCTTTAATAACGAACATCGCTGCAATAGCGCTCGCCCACCCGCATTGTTAGTGCTTCTTCGCCTTCTTTGCGTGTCTCGACTTGGTCTTGGATTTCTTCTCGCGGCGTTTGTACGGCGTATGGCCTTTCTTTTCTCGGTTCTCAGCGCGCTTGGCTTTGCGTGCCTCACGAATCTTCTGCTTCTTGAGTTGCTTGACATTACCAGCCTGGACCTTCTGGCCATGCTTCTTTTTGTCGGCCTTGATCTTCTCCAACTCGCGATCGCGGACGCGTTGTTTCTTCTCGCGCACCATTTTTCTCTCATTCTTTTGCTTCTGCAGGAATTTGCCCTCCTCCTTACCAATCTCCGCCAATTCCTGTTGCGCCTCATTGATGGTGACCTCAGCTTCGCTCTCGTACTTCTTGCGAGCTGCCTCATCACGCTCCTTGCGCTCCTTCTTGGACAAACACCACTGGCGTTTGGCCTTTGGTGCAATGGCGTCGCTAAGCGCGTAGGTGGCACGTGGGTCGGAGCGCTCCTTATTAAGAAGCTTCTCTGCGAGTGCAACCTTCTCGGCAAGGTTCTCAGCCGCTAAGATTTCCTTCACCCTAGGGAAGGCAGCGTTGATTCGCTCCATGGCGTCCTGAAGGATGGCATCAGGGACATCGCGGCGCTTCACGGAGGCTACCTGATGTTGATTGATATTACCACTCACCGTCAAGATCTTGCGCATGATGTCGGCATCCAGTGTCTCGTGGACTAACGACGCCGCTGTGCCCGCCTCTCCAATACGTGCAGTGCGGCCAACGCGGTGGATGTACGCAGTGAGGGTTGGCGGGAGGTCAAAGTTGATGACGGTGGCAATACCTTTGATGTCCAGGCCACGGGACGCAACATCTGTGCAGAACAGATACGTCACGTCTTTTTTTTTTTCTAACGACGCCGCTGTGCCCGCCTCTCCAATACGTGCAGTACGGCCAACACGGTGGATGTACGCAGTGAGGGTTGGTGGGAGGTCAAAGTTAATGACAGTGGCAATCCCTTTGATGTCCAGGCCACGGGACGCTACATCCGTGCAGAACAGATACGTCACGTCACCGCTAGAAAACTGACGAAGGGCCTCAAAACGCTCCTCTTGCAGCTGATTGCCTTGCAGCTCAGCCGACTTGAGGCCTAACACTTGGAATACCTTATGCAGACGATGGGCAGTGGTGCGGTACTTGGTGAAAATAATAACCGCTTTCTTGAAGTACTGCTCGCAGAGAGCCACGAGGTAGCGCGTCTTAATCTTTGTGACATGTTCCTGCACCATAGGGCCTAAGAGTTGCTCCTCATCGCGCTGCACTTCTGCCTCTTTGATGGCATCGCTATTCTTCTCATCACGCATGCGCTTTGAACGGATGCGCTTCTTCTTGGCGGCCGTTTCATCGTCATCGCTAGCGCTGTCCATATTTTCTTCCTCTTGTGGTTGGACGCGACGCTTGGACTTGCTCTTCACGGGGCGGGAGGATGGCGCCTCCTCGTCACCGTTGTCGTGCTCACCCTCAGGCTTGGCAGCGGTTGCAGCGGCAATAATGGACTGGTCGATCTTAATACGAATGAACTGCTGGCGAAGTTGGGAAGCGAGGGCAACGTGGCCAACGTCGACGTTCTTGGGCTCGAAAAGGTTCTGCTTGGCGAACTCATCTACCTCCGATGTCATCGTGGCTGAGAAGAGAAGCATCTGGCGTGTCTCCGGGGGAATTCGCTCCAAGATATCCGCAACTTGATCCTTCAGAGTGATCGTGAGCATCTTATCGCACTCATCGAGACACACCATTTCCACGCCGCTCATATCGATGCCACCATGTGGGCCTTTGTAGTTGTGCAGAATGTCCACGAAGCGGCCAGGCGTTGCGATGACCAGCTCAGGGGACTGCTCGAGTGCGGCCTCCTGCACCTGGGCAGAGACACCGCCAATCGCCAGTGCAACACGCACTTCGGTGGTGAACGACATAAACTGCTTGGTCATCTCATGACACTGCACGCCGAGCTCACGGCTGGGCACGAGGATGAGGCCACGGATGTACTTACGCTTGGAGGACATTGCCGTCTGCTTCGATGGGCTCGCTGTCAATATGCGGTGCAGAATGGGAAGGACGAACGCCGCGGTCTTACCTGATCCCGTCACTGCTCGAACGCAGCAATCCGATCCTCCCATGATGGCGGGGATGGCTTGCGTCTGGACAGGGGTGGGGGACAAGAACCCAAGGTGAGTGACTGCACGAGTCAGAGCCTTGCAGAGGCCTAACTCAATCCACAGCACTGCATCTTGCGTCTGCTTGCCGGAGGTGGCGTCGCCGTTGCGGTTCACTGTGGTGAGAGTTTGATCATCGACAAGATCACCATCGTCCTGACCACCAGAGCGCTGATGCACACGGCTCAGCTGATCCTGTGCAAACTGACGGTAGCGGCCATTTTGATCCAAATCTTGGAAGAAGCCACTGGTGGCTGCGTTGAAGGACTCGCCGACAAGTGCGGCAGTTTCCTCAGATGCGGCAGCTTTGGAATTGTTATTGTTGTAGTAGCCTCCACGTTGGTAACCACCACCACCACCACCACCGCCACCGCTACCTGCGCCGCGCCCACCTCGTCCTCCTCGTGCACCGCCACTACCACCACCACGGCCTCCGTTAGAATTCATACGTGAGGCGAATCGTTGCATGGCGATACCTCTTTCCCTTTTCTTATTTACTTTTTAAGGTAGAGAGCAATCATACAACAGAGACGTTATGGGTAAGGAACTTCGAAACGCATTTACATGAAGGGTATTGATGACAACAAAAATAGAATTTGAATGGTTTGCTCTTGTGGCAGGCGGTGTAGTGGGTTTGGGGAGATGAGTGCTCTTGATCAAAACTGGGTCCACCCCCGTGTAAAAACGAGCTCCTCGTGTACTCCACAACAGTGAAGCCGAGGAACCGTTGGGGCACTTTTTTTGTGTGTGTGTGTCAGCAACAGAAATGGTAGTGGTTACTCATACGTCCCAAGAAAAAATTGGGAGCAGAAATACAAGCAGAGAGGAGGGGAGGGTGTGGAAGGGCAGATCTGGAATAAAAAGACCGCGAAAAAGCAGCAACAGTGCGTCGTAGGGGAAAATACAACTTGTACTAATAACAAACAGTGGTGTGAGCCTTCTTACAGCGAATCGGCCACTCACGGGGAAAACGAGGAAAACTCACAGCAACTGTGATTCTCATCACACAATACCCTCCTGTCGGCTACAGGTTAGATATCAGAGAAGTCGTGCACCGGCTTCCTTGCTGGCGGGGGAGCTGATGCGTTGTTTGCATAGACAGGTGCATTGCTCGCGCTCGGCTTCGACGCGTCGAAGTCAAACTCATCCACCTCAGCATGCATCGGGGCTGCGTCTGGCGCAGCACGAGGGGCGCTTTGCAAGTTGCCTGACATTTCCAGAGACGGTGGGTACTCAAGGTCCTGCTCCTTAGTGCTGGCCGTGGTGCCACTCCCGTTGTTGCCCGTGACAGCATCCACAATCTTCTCAAACACCGATCGTCGTCGGCTTGGGGCGCGTGATCGGTTTTGCTCTTGCATCTCTGAGCTCGCCTCGATCACCGTCGCCCTGCGCTTCGAGTAGAAAAGGACATCTTCATCTCCTGCATGAAGGAACTCCAGGGTGTACTTACCGCTGTCCACGTAGTGTTGAGCACGGCGGGTGCGGTATGCCAAGGTGCCAATCTTGCCCTTGTACAGCAGCACCGCCAAAACAATAAGAATCAACACAACGATGGGGATAATAACGGCGATAATCGGGAACGAGCTGCCTGCTACAGCTGGCAACAAGGCCAACACAGGGGCGCACAAAAACTCTCCGCAAGGGGACGAGGAAGAAGAGACTGCGTTGCCGATCCAACCGATGAAGCAAGCATCTCCGTTGGAATCTCCGCTGTTGTCAGTGTTGGCCGATGGGGCCGGGGTTGACCCAGCAATAAGCGCCTGTGTTCGATCCAGCGACACGTACTTCCCTAACACGTAGCTGGACAGACACAATGCAGCATACGATGCATTGGTAACACTTGGCGAAAATAATTGGATGTCAACCAGAACCACCGCGGTGCCTTCAGGGGTTGCAGGTGGGCCGTGTGCACCGAATGCGACCACCACCAGCTGCCGGCTCAGGTTGCCACGAACACGATCAAGACAACCGCCTCCATTCGTTGATACCAACCAGTCCCTCACGTCTGCTGCGATTGCCGCCAACGACCCTGCGCCCCCGTCGTTCCCGATGTAGGTAGACCAGGAGCAATTCAGCGTCACGTTGGCGACAACATGCTGCACGTCATCGCAGGAGGGGTAGTTGTATCGACCGGATGCACACGTGGCGCAGTCTAACGTTGCATTGTACTGCACCGGGCATACCGCGCAAGTGTCTCCAGACCAGAAATTACGGCATTCACAAACACACTGCCCTGTTTCCGTTGAGACGGAGGAGGAGGTGCTGTGATTGTTACAGTAATCACTCGTGCAGCTCGACGGGGGGACTGGGGTCGGTGCGGCGGTTGTTGTCGTTGTTGGAGCCGCCGTGGTAGTTGTGGTTGGGGGCGTCGTTGTAGTGGTGGTGGTTGGCACAGCAGTTGTCGTCGTGTTGGGGATGACAGTCGTTGTCGCCGGGGCGGCAGTTGTCGTCGTTGCGTTTTGTGCGTGCGTCGTGTTGGGCGGGGCTGGAGTTGGCGGCCTTGTTCCTGGTGTGATACTATGGCTCACAGAGGGGAAAGACTTCGACTGACTGAGGGTCCCAGAGTGAGTGGCATTCAACGTCATCGTCGGCGTTGTGATATTCTCGCTCAACGAGGGCGTCACTGTTACCAACATTGAAAACGTTGGCCTGGACTGACTCGTGGCGGAGCAATTCGGGTAATCATCAGCTCGGTACTTGTCGCACGCCCCGCAGTCTTGAACAGAATCGTACTTGGGTGGACAGAGATTGCATGTGGCACCGAGCCATTCGTTGCGGCAATGACAAGTGCAGTAGGGGACGAGGCCCGTTGCATTGACGGCGTGGCCGTTGCAATCTTCGTCGACGGTGCAGATCCGAGTGCAGTTGGGATAGTCGTTTGCGTACCCCACGGCACACGTTGCGCAGTCTTCCGTGGCATTGTACTTTGCCGCGCACACCTGACAGCTGGACCCACTCCACTCGTTTCGGCACGAGCAGTTACAACCTGTGAAAGTGTTGCCAGTGACATTCACGGCGTGGCTATTGCAGTCTTGCGACACCGTGCATTGACGGTAACAACTGGGATACTCCACGTACCCAGGGGCACAGGCTGCACAATCTGAAGTTTCATTGGCAACATAATTGCTAGGGCAGACACTGCAATTAGATAAGCTCCATTTATTTCTGCACGTGCACTGACAGTTCGGTCGAGTGCCAGAGAAGGCGATGGAGTGGTTGTAACAATCCACTGGTGTACATAGAGGAGCACAAGTGGGGTAATTGCTGTACCCCTTGGAGCATGCGCCGCAATCCAACGTGCTATCGAAGTTGACAGGGCAGGAGCTGCAGTTCAACCCCGACCACTGATTTCGACAGATACATGAACATCCACTGGTAAAGTTACCCAGAACTGTTTGGGCATTGTTGGAGCAGTTCCACGCATTGGTGCACTTCTCTACACAGATGGGGTAGCCTTCTCGGTCCGAGGTGCAAGTGCCACAATCGTTCGCAGTGGTGTTGCTGTACTTGCTGGGGCAGAAGGCGCACGAGGACCCTAGCCACTGGTTTCTGCAGTTGCACGTACAGTTAGGGTAGGTGCCATCGACAGTGGTAGCGTGGGCGTTACATTCGTAGACAGTGGAGCAAATTCGAGTGCAGTTGGGGTAGAAACCGTAGCCCTCGGCACAAGTACCACAGTCCTGCGTGGAGGAGTAGATCGACGCACAACTATCGCACGTGGTGCCATTCCATTGATTTCTACAAGAGCAGTTGCAGCCGGTGTGCGTGTTGCCTGTAACGGTCGCAGCATTACCGCTGCAATTCGCTTCTCTCGTACAGGTAAGGTAACACGCGGGGTACGCCCCATCGTAACCAGCGGCACACCCGGCACAATCATTGGACGCGTTGTACCGTGTTGGGCAGACGGAACAGGAACCCCCTGACCATTGGTTGCGGCAGGTACAATTGCAGTTGGGATACAAGCCTGTGACGTTGGAAGAGTGACCGCTGCAGTCTGTGGTGGCAGTGCAGATTCGATCGCAATTGGGGTACGCGTCGTACCCAATAGCGCACACTCCACAATCTTGCGAGGCGTTGAAGTTGAATGCGCATGAGCTGCAGTTGTCTTCTTTCCACTGGTTCCTGCAATGACACGCACAGCCGGTCAGTGTATTACCACTCACAGTGGCGGCGTGGTTGCTGCAGTTGCCAGCGTTCGTGCACGTTTGGTAACAGGCAGGGTAGCTGTCGAAGCCATTTGCACACGTTCCGCAGTCCATCGTCGAGTTGAAATTGTACGGGCACACAGCGCAGGTGGAGGAGGTCCACTGCGTGGAGCAGTTGCACTTGCAATCAGGAAGGAGGCCAGAAACGGCAGCTGCATGGCTGTTGCAGTCGAGTGCGTTCGTGCATGTCCGGCGGCAATTTGGGTAGCCATCGTAGCCCGCCACGCAAGCCCCACAGTCTCTTGTCGCATTCACGTACTGAGGGCATTGATTGCACACATCCCCGTACCACTCATTGCGGCACGTGCAGTTGCAGCCCGTGTTGGTGTTTCCAATCACACCCGTCGCGTGATTGGAGCAGTTGGACACTGTTGTGCACGTGAGGTAGCATTGCGGGTAGGTGTTGTAGGCGGCTAAGCACGTGGCGCAGTTCTTCGTGGCATCGATGTGGGGAGGGCAGCTGTTGCATGTGTCGCCGTACCATTGATTTGTGCAGTTGCACACGCAGCTTCCCTCGTGACCGGTGACGTTCGACGCATGGCCGTTGCAGTCTAATGCAACGGTGCACGCTCGAGGGCAGATGGGGTAATCGATGTATCCGGGAGCACAAGTACCACAGTCAGCGGTGGCGGAGTAGTTGGCAGCGCAGGAGTTGCAGGTGTTGCCCTTCCATTGGTTGCGGCAGGAGCAATTGCAACCAGCCACACTGTTGCCGGTGACGGAGTCTGCGTGGTTGCTGCAGTTCGCTGCTACGGTGCAGGTCAAATAGCAGTTCGGGTACGTCGAGAAGGCAGCGTACGCGTTGGAGCACGTTCCACAATCTTCGGTTGAGTTGTACTGCGCTGCGCAGGTGCTGCACGAACCACCACTCCATGAATTTCGGCAATCACACACACAATTCGGCGTGAGGCCGCTGACGTTGATTGCGTTGTTGGAACAGTCCTGTGGAATTGTGCAGACACGAGGGCAGGTAGGATAATCAGAGAATCCAGCTGCGCATGAGTTGCACGTCGATTGGTTGTAGTTGGACGGGCAGGAGGCACATGTGTTCCCAGTCCACTTGTCGCTACAATTGCAAACACACTTGGTGAAGGTGTTGCCAGAAACAAAAGCCGCATGCGATGAGCAGTTGGCGGCGTTGGTGCATTTTAAGTAGCACTGAGGATACGTTTCGTAAATACTATTGCACGCCCCGCAATCTTGGGTTGCGTTGTAGAGTGCGGGGCATACACTGCAGTTGCCTGAGCTCCATCGGTTGCGACAGACGCACACGCACGCACCCCTGAGGCCAGAGACAGTGTTCGCGTTGCCTGAGCAGTCGTCTGTAACGGTACACAAGGGGGTGCATTGAGGATACCCTCCGTAGCCGTCGATACACGCCGCACAATTCTGTGACGCGTTAAACAGTGGAGGGCAGTAGCCACAAGTGTCATTCGTCCACTGAGCCGAGCATGAGCAGTTGCACCCTGTGTTCCTATTCCCCGTCACGTTGGTGGCATGGCCGCTGCAATTGGAGGCAACCGTACAGGTGCGATAACAGTGGGGGTACGTGTCGTATCCTGCTGCGCACGCCCCGCAGTTCTTTGAGCTGTCGAAGACACTTGCACAGGTTGCACAGTTTCCACCAGACCACTGATTTTGACAGGAGCAGTTGCAGCCATCAACGATATTGCCAGAGACGTTGGTTGCGTGGCTGCTGCAGTTCGCTGCTATGGTGCACTTGAGGTAGCAGTTGGGATAGTTCTCATAAGCAGCTGCGCACGTGCCACAATCAGCTGACGCATTGAAGATAGAGTTGCAGTTACTACATGTCCCACCGTACCATTGATTGCGACATTGACAAAAGCAACCGCTTGTGCTGTTTCCGTTCACGAGGACGGCGTGGTTCGTGCAGTTGGCGGCGACAGTGCACTTGAGGGTGCAATTGGGGTAGGTTCCCTCGTAGCTATCCGCGCAGAAGCCGCAGTCTAGTGAAGCGTTGTAACGAACGGGGCATGATGCACAGGTGCTACCTGTCCACCCGTAGCGGCACTGGCAAGCGCATGTTCCATTTGCGTAGCCTTGCACGGTCGTGGCATGGTTGCTGCAGTCGGTCTGAACTGTACAATTCTTGATACAGTTGGGGTAGCCGGTGTATCCCACGGCGCAGTCGTTGCAATCTGATCCTGCATACGGCAGTGCGCAGACGGAGCAATTGGACGCCAACGTCCAGTAGTTTCTGCACGTGCAGGCACATTGACCTGCCACTCCAGTTACAGTCGATGCGTGATTGTCGCAATCCTCCTCCACGGTACACGTACGCTGACATGTTGGATATCCTTGCCATCCAGCGATGCACACACCGCAATCTCCATCGGCACTGTACCCGTACGGACAGACGCTGCAGTTGCCTGTAGACCACCGGTTACGGCAGCTACAGGAGCAACCAGTGAGCGTCGTGCCTGATACTGTCGTCGCGTGGCTTGAGCAGTTTGCTGCTTCGGTGCATGTCAAGGAACAATTTGGGAATCCACTGAATCCATCCACGCATCTATCGCAGCCTGTCGATACATTCATGCCGTACGGACACGAAGCGCATGTTTTTCCATACCAGCTGTTGGCACAATAACACACACAGCCACTGGTGACCGTACCACTTACAGAGAGGGAGTGGTTGCTGCAGTCGGCTGCGGTGCAAGACTTGTCACAGTGAGGATACCCTTGATATCCTGCGGCGCACGTTGCGCAGTCATTTTCTGCGCTGTACCCCAAAGGACAGACACTGCAGTTTGGTGTAGTCCAGTTGTGGTTGCAATTGCACACGCAGCCAGATGCGTACGTGCCGCTCACCGTTAGGGCATGATTGGTGCAATTCCCTGCGTTGGTGCATAAAGGTGAACACGTGGGGTACCCGTACCAGTCGGGCAAGCAACTACCACACGCGTTGCTGCTGTTGAAACCAGCAGGGCATACATCACACGTCGATCCACTCCACGCATTGCGGCACAGACAAATACAGCCAGTGGATACTGTTCCCGAGACTGCTCTGGTGTTGGCAACGTCGCAAACAGCAGAAATATTGCAGACGTTGGAGTAGCAATTTGGGTACGTGCCGACGTACAAGTCCACTGTGTTACACGCTCCGCAATCCTCAAATTCATCGTACTGGACAGGACAATATTGGCACTGATTCCCATACCAACTATTTGTACACGGTGCGCACTGACAAGAACCATTGACAAAAAGAATGTCACTGTTTTGAGAGTTATCAAAGCAGTCCTTCATATTTGTGCACACCTGACCTGCGGCTTGGGTGATCAGCAGAGCGCCGATGATCGTAATGGACAAACATACGAATGACACGCGTTGTTGCTGGTTGTGTTGCGATCTTGAAAGGAGGAGCATGTGATTCGTCGAGGTGGTCTTTTGGGCGATAGAAATAATGGTGGGTAGTTATGGCTTTTCGTTCGTTCGTTCGATCCACGTGCTCTGTTATTGTTTTGTTTTGCTTTTGTTTCACGGCTGTGTCGTTTCTTATGTGTGGTTGAAGACTTTGCTAAATGTTTTCCGTGCGCACTCGAGTACTCACTTCAAATCACGAGCCTCTTGGTTTTCTCCGAGGAAAATAGAAGCGAGGAGCTTTGATAGCACAATTTGTGTGCTACGTTATTCTTTCCGCTTGCAATGACTTCCACTTGCACGGCTCGAGGCTCGTCGTTGATGAATTCCTCACCTTTCCCAAAATATATGTCAACAAGCGAGAGGAACAATCACCAGGGATTAACGAGAGAAAATTGTTTTCCAGTTGTTTCCCCCTCAACAAACTGCGTTCGAAAAGCAAAATAAAAGAACTTGTGTGCTTGAGTTCGTCGCTTCACCATCTTGCCGAAGTTTAAGGGCAGCGCATGTAGTAAAGAGGGAGAATAGAGAGGTGAATTCAAATACCAAACTAACAGTCAGTGTACACAGCAGCAGCCGACACCGACAGTGTGTCTCATCACTGCTTCTCTGTAAGCACATGTTCCAATTGTGTTTGGTGACGGAGGAAACTTTTTGACAACTCTTTTTCTTCGTCTCGAGCCACAAAATTATTCTTTGGATAGCAAAACGAACGGCATCGTTCCCTTCCAGGGCGTACTATAACTTAAACAGGAGAAATCAACGACAGCAACTTGTTATGTCCTTTTTGTTTGCCTTGCCTGAACCCCTGTCGACAACTTGCAGCAAACGCGGGTAAAATCAGGAGCAAAGAGGGGGAGGAAATGGTGAGGGAGAAGGGAAGGTAAACCACGCAAGGCGCCGTTCAACACATCCTACCAACACAAGTATCACTTGGTTGGTGGTGGTTGAGAGGGGACTCCTTGTCACGCGGTGCTCATCATCACATCTCATACGTTTCCCAACACCACATCATGGTGTGTGTGTGGGCTTCATTCATACAATCCTCCTCAAATATCACGTAACCATCAGCAGCATCACATATGAACATAACACCTTCTCCACTTGGTGCTTCACTTAAATATCGTCGAATCGAATCGCTTGGTGCTTTACTGGAGGCGGTGGCAGACGCACTTCAGTTGGTCGGGTAGAAGAGGATGGTGGTGGTGGAATCACAACAGATGCGTTGATGGGGACTTCATTCAGCTCGTCCGACGAGCCGGAGGCGTCTTCTTCAATATTCGCCGCAACTCGGCCAAGCTCATCTTCACCCAAAAGTTCATCGAAGACGAATTTGGAGTCCGCACGATGACGAAGGTCTTCCAGCGTACGGGCTGACTTCGTGTAGCGGCGTCCTCGTCCAGCACCGGTCCGATCCTCTGTACGCTTCCTCCAGAAGTACAAGAGCACTAGGAAGCATAGCAACAGCGCCGCTATGATGCCCCCAATCAATCCCCACAGTGCTCCCCCTGATAACGGCCCTCCTCTCAAATCCGGTGCACTGAGGAGAAGCGGGTTAATGGTTGGTGTTGCAGAGGAGGTCAGCGTGAGGGTCTCAGATATGGTAAGCGAAGGGCTTGGGGTTCCACTCCCCCAGACCCACTTCGACACGCGTTTCTTGCACACAGGGTCGAGCTCACATGTGCCATTCACGGTAACGTTGTAGCCCCCGCTTGCCCCGCTGAAGTTGATGTCACATGAAACGCTTGAAGTGGAGCAGTTGTAGTGATAGCATCGGTTGTACCACCACGTGCAGCAGGAGTAGTTTCCATGCTCGTAGAGGTAATAGCACCAGGACTCACAGTAAGACCAGTTGAAGAGGCCGTGCTGACATCCATAGAAATAGTCTGGATCGTTTGGCCATTGAGAGTCTGATGGGGGGATCCCTGGCCAGTACGACCCGTTGTTCATGATCCCGTTGTAGCAGTTGGCGATCGTGAGTGCTGTGGCCGCAGTGGTGCTGCTCACAGTGATGTCGAATGTGAAACTATTGCCTCCCACGCGACTCACAAGATACCCTCGCGAGCAGCTCGAGCCGCAGCCCACTTGTTGAAGGTACGTGTTGAAGATGGTTTCGGCATCCTTGAGGCTAGTGGCAGCGGTAACGCTGGAGCCTGGGGTCCAGGTTCCCGTCACGTGCTCCGTGTACGAACCGCACCCCTGCACAGTTCCGCTGGTGCTGTTGCCACCGTTGGTGCTGTTAGAGGGGTTCGTGCAGTACGGGTACGTCCCGTAGTATCCTGCGGCGCATGCATAGCAATCTGCTTGCGCATCGTACTGACCAGGACAATATTGACAGTAGGACCCATACCACGCGTTACGGCACTGGCAGGAGCAACCGTTGACTCGATTGCCAGACGCAACGCCTCGGTTGTTGCAATCCGCAGAAGTGCATGAAGCGTAGCAGTACGGGTAGTTTTCGAAGCCAGCGGCGCACGTCATGCAGTTCATCGTCACATTGAAGTTTGCGGGGCACGTGCTACAGGTTGGGGGAAGCCAACCACCCAAACACGCGCATGAGCATGAAGTATTGGAGTTGCCAGATGCTGTTCCTTGGTTGCTGCAGTTCAGCGCGGTGCATGTTTGGTAGCAGCTCGGGTAGTTCTCGTAGCCATACGCGCATGAGCTGCAGTCGTTGCCTGGTTCGTAGTTACCAGTGCATGTGGCGCAGTGAGGCCCGCTCCATCTATTGCGGCATTGGCACACGCATCCTGTGTTGTCATTCCCAGTCACACTAACTGCGTTGCCATCGCAATCCGTAGTTAGTGTGCAGGTACGGTAGCAGTATGGGTACGTGTCATAGCCTGCAGCGCATGATCCACAGCTTCCACCAGCAGAGAAGTTTGCTGCACACGTGCTGCAGGTTGGATCGGAGTACGCGTTCAAGCAGTGGCACACGCAGCCTGTGTGAGAGTTGCCGCTCACACTGCGGGTAGATCCTGCAGTACAGTTGGCCATCGTGCAGGACTGGTAGCACGAAGGGTATGTGTCGAACCCAGCCGCACAACTTTCGCATCCATTCGATGCATTGTACAACGCTGGGCAGGTGGTGCAACTATCCCCGGACCACTGATCAAGGCAATGGCACACACATCCGGTGGCAGTGGTGCCCGTAACGGATGACGCCTGTCCACTGCAGTTGGCAGCGATGGTGCAGGAAAGGGAACAATTGGGATACCCCTCATAACCAACCGCACACGCAGCACACGTTGCTTGGTCAAACTTCGCATCGCACAGGCTGCAGTTGTCTCCGAACCATTGATTGGAGCAGTGGCACTGGCACGTCGTGTTGAGGTTGCCGGTGACGGACGCTGCGTTGCCAGAACAATCCTCACCAACGGTGCAAATACGATAACAATGGGGATAGTCCTCGTAACCGTTGCTGCAACTGGCGCAGTCCGTTGATGCGTTGAAGCCAGTAGGGCAAGTGCTACAGTTGGTGAGAGGGTCGTAGGCGTTGCGGCATGTGCAGATGCAGTCGCCCTCAAGTCCTGAAAAAGAGTCAGCCCTACCGTTACAGTCGAGCGCATTCGTGCACTGTCTTCGGCATCTTGGGTATCCATAAAAGTTTGGTAGGCATGACGCACAGTCGTTGGATTCGTCTGTGTTCGCGGGGCAGACGCTGCAGTTGACGCTACTCCACGCGTTACGGCACTCGCACAAACAGCCAACCGCATCATTGCCCGAAACACCAGAGGCGTGATTGCTGCAGTTCGCTGCTGTGGTACAAGCAAAGTAGCATTTAGGATAATCCTCGTAGCCTCCAGTACAAGTACCGCAGTCGTTTGTCGCGCTAAAATTCTTGGCGCACGAGTTGCAAGAGTTGCCATACCATTGATTGCGACAATTACACGTGCAGTTGGGCCGGTAGCCCGTAGCCGTATCCGCATGGCCGTTGCAATCTGTGTCTGGGGTGCACAGCTGTTTGCAGATGGGGTAGTCCACGTAGGTCGCCGCACATGCACCGCAACCTGCCGCTGAGTCGAAATTGGATGGGCAATAGTTGCACTGAGTGGTGTTTCCGTTTGCTGTGGCGTTCGCGACGCTGATCCACTGATTGCGGCACGTGCAGTTGCAGCCGGTCACCACCGTCCCACTGACCTCGTTGGCGTTTCCATTGCAAGCAGACGCGATGGTGCAGTCTGCGTAGCAAGTGGGGTACACTCCTGTGTACCCAACGTTGCAGTAGTAGCAGTCATAGTCGGGGTCGTACTGTGCGGGGCATGTGCTGCAGTTGGAGGCTGCACTCCAGGAGTTGCGGCAGGTGCATTGACAGTTGGGGTAGAGCCCTGAGACGGACGACGCATGACCGCCGCAGTCGGCGTCGTTGGTGCATACGCGGGGGCACGCAGGGTAATTTGTGTAACCCTCGGCGCAAGTGCCACAATCGACAGAAATATTGAACCTCGTGGCACAAGTGTTGCATGTTTTATTGGACCATTCGTTGCGGCAGAAACACGTGCAGCCTGTGTTCGTGTTACCCGAGACAGCTTCGGCGTGACCACTGCAATTTGCCGACATTGTGCACGTGAGGTAGCAGGAGGGGTAGTCGTCATAGGCGGCAGCGCACACTCCGCAATCTTGCGAGGCGTCGATGTTGCTTGGGCATTGTGTGCACGAGTCCCCGTGCCACTGATTGCGACACGTGCAGTTGCAGCCTGTGTTCGTGTTGCCGCTAACTGTGGTGGCATGAGCGCTGCAGTTCGATGCAGTTGTGCAGGTCAGGTAGCAAGCTGGGTAGGAATCATAACCTGCGGCACAAGTGGAGCAAGTGTCGCTGCTGCCGTTCACTAACGCGAAGTTTGATGGGCAGACGGAGCAGTTCCCTGTCGACCACTGGTTCTTGCAGACGCAAACACAATTACCTGCAGTTCCGCTCACACTCAGGGCGTTCCCGTTGCAGTCGATCGCGTTGGTGCAACTGCGGTCGCACTGAGGGTAGTTGACGTAGCCACGAATGCAAACTCCACAGTCTAGCGAGGCGTTGTACAAAGGTGGGCACACGCCGCAGGTACTCCCGTTCCACTGGTTACGACAGGAACAGTTGCATCCGTTGTACGTGTTGCCTGTGACGGTGTTGGCATGAGAGTTACAGTTGTCAACAAGGTTGCAACCGAGATAACACTGGGGGTACGTGCCCACATACGACGTAGCGCAAGATCCGCAGTCATTGTTCGAGTTGTAAGCAACGGGGCACACAGTGCAAGCAGCACCGCTCCACTGATTCCTACAGTAGCACGTGCAGTTAGGCGTCACTCCGGTGGCGTTCACTGCGTTACTATTGCAATCGAGAACCGCATCGCACACTCTTCGACAGTTGGGATAATCCCCGCCGAATCCATTAGGGTTGCACGCTGCGCAGTTGCTGTTCGCGTCGTAAGGACTGGGACAGTAGGAGCAGTCTTGGCTTCCCCATTGTGTTGTGCAGGAGCAGTTGCAGCCGGTGTTGGTGTTGCCGGTGACGTTGGTGGCGTGGGCGCTGCAGTTGGACGCCACAGTGCAGGTAAGGTAGCAGCTAGGGTATGTGTCACGACCATCGACGCAGACACCGCAGTCTTTGCTGGAGTTGTAAAGCGCAGGGCAAGTGGAGCACGTCGCGTCGCTCCACTTGTTCCGGCAGTTGCAAGTGCAGTGTCCAACAGTGCCACCAGCGGTCACTGCGTTACCGTTGCAGTCAGCGTCAGGGGTGCATGAGCGCACACAGTTTGGGTAGCCAACGTAGCCAGTGTCGCACGCACCGCAGTTCTTCGACGCGTTGTAGTTCGTTGGGCACTGGTCGCAGTTGGTACCGGTCCAGTTGTTGGCGCACGCGGAGCACGAAGTGGTGCCATTCCACTGGGGAAGGCAGGCACATGCACATCCAGTGTGCGTGTTGCCGGTGACGTTGGTGCCGTGGCTGCTGCAGTTGGAAGTGACAGTACAGGTGAGGTAGCAGCTAGGGTACGTGTCGCGCCCTTGCACGCAGGCACCACAATCCTGCGAGGCATTGTACAGCGCGGGGCACGTCGAGCACGTGGCGTCACTCCACTTGTTGCGGCAGTTGCAAGTGCAGTTCCCAATCGTGCCACCAGCGGTTGTGGCGTGGTCGTTGCAATCCACAATGGGCGTGCATGAACGCACACAATTGGGGTAACCGGTGTAACCGGCAACACACGCACCACAATTCATGGAAGCGTTGTAAAACTCAGGGCATACATCGCAAGCATCGCTCGTCCAGCGATTCTGGCATGAACAATGGCATCCGGTGTTGGTGTTGCCAGTGACGTTGGTTGCGTGAGAGGTGCAGTTCGCAGCCGTGGTGCACGTGAGGTAGCAACTAGGGTACGAGTCACGCCCAGTAATGCAAACTCCGCAGTCTTTTGTGGAGTTGTACAGTGCAGGACACGTCGAGCATGTGGCGTCGCTCCATTGATTACGGCAGTTGCACGTGCAAGCCCCTGCTGTCCCACTCACGTTCGCTGCGTGGTTATTGCAGTCGGTGACAGAAGTGCACGTACGCAAGCACAGCGGGTACTGTTCATAGTCAGCATCGCACGTACCACAGTCCTTCGACGCGTTGACATGGGCTGGGCAGGTGGAGCAGTCCAACGTCGTCCAGTTGTTGCGGCAGTTGCACGAACATCCTGTTGAGGTATCGCCAGTCACAGAGTCAGCATGGTCGCTGCAGTTTGCGGCGACGGTACACCTCAGGTAGCAATTCGGGAAGGTGCCGTCATGAGTTGTGGCATTACACGATCCACAGTCATCGGAGGCATTGTACTTCAGCGGACACTCATTACACGATCCACAGTCATCGGAGGCATTGTACTTCAGCGGACACTGAGCACACAGCGATGATGCTGTCCACCCGTTGCGGCACGTGCACACGCAGTTTGGAATACGGCCTGTGACAGCGGTGGAGTGATTAAAGCAGTCTGAGGGTTCACATGTTCTTGTGCAGTCAGGGTACGTTCCGCTGTAGCCAGCGTTACACGCGGCGCAGTTGCTGTAAGTTGTGCAGGAGCAGTTGCAACCGGTGTTGGTGTTGCCTGTGACATTGGTAGCGTGGCTACTGCAGTTCGACGCGACTGTGCAAGTGAGGTAGCAGCTAGGGTATGTGTCACGACCATCGACGCAGGTACCGCAGTCTTGTGAGCTATTGTAAAGCGCAGGGCATGTCGAGCACGTCGCGTCTCTCCACTTATTGCGGCAGTTACAAGTGCAATTGCCAACAGTGCCACCAGCGCTTGAAGCGTGGTCGTTACAATCTGTTGCTGACGTGCATGAGCGAACACAGTTGGGGTAGCCAACGTAGCCGCTCTCGCATGCACCGCAGTTCTTCGACGCGTTGTAGTTTACAGGGCACTGGTCGCAGTTGGTGCCGGTCCAGTTGTTGGCACACACGGAGCAGATTGCGGAGCCGTTCCACTGGGGAAGGCATGAGCAACTACAGCCCTTGAATGTGTTTCCAGTGACGTTGGTGGCGTGGCTGCTGCAGTTCGATGCCACAGTGCAAGTGAGGTAGCAGCTAGGGTACGTGTCGCGCCCTTGCACGCAGGCACCGCAGTCTTGTGTGGCATTGTAAAGGGCGGGGCACGTCGAGCACGTCGCGTCGCTCCACTTGTTGCGGCAGTTGCACGTGCAGTTACCGATAGTGCCGCTTGCGTTAACGGCGTGGTCGTTGCAGTCAACCTCCGATGTGCACGAGCGCACACAGTTGGGGTAGCCGGTGTAGCCGTTGTCGCACGCACCACAGTTCTTCGAGGAATTGTACAAGCAACCCGTGACTAGGCAGATTGCCCCGTACCACTGATTTCGACAAGTACAGTTGCAACCAGTGTTATTGTTGCCGACAACTGTCAGCGCGTGGCTGCTGCAGTTGGCAACTGTGCAGCTCTTGTAACAGAAAGGGTACGTGTCATACCCAGAAGCGCATGATGCGCAGAAGCTGCTGGTGGACGAAAAGCGAGCTGGGCACGTCGAGCAGTTGGCGCCAGTCCACTGGTTCGCACAGACGCAAACACAGCTTCCCTTCACGCCTGAAACAGAAGTAGCACGGCCACTGCAGTCTGTCAAGGTACACAGCAAAGTACAGTTCGGGTACGTCCCTCCGTACCCAGTGCCACAAACATTGCATTGTGAACCGCCGTATTTATCGGGACATGTGCTGCATGTTGGGCCGGTGTACTGATTTCGGCAGGTACAGTTGCAGCCAGTTGCGCCGTTTCCCGTTACGGCTGATGCACGTCCACTGCAGTTGTTTGTATTGGTGCAGGTGAGCTCGCATGGGCACGCTGGTGGGGCTAGGGTACACGTGAAGTTGATAATCTCGAATGCAGCGTTGCACGTGTCACAATCACCAATGGTGGATGAGTAATTAGAGGGGCAGACGTTGCACTTGGAGCCTGACCACGCATTACGACACGTGCACACGCATCCTGTCGACGTCCCGGTCACTTGTGTGGCTCCGGTACCGCAGTCTGCTGCTAAGGTGCACGCTTTCACGCAGCTCGGTGGGGTGCCGGTGTAGCCCGCCACGCAAGTATTGCAATCGGTGCCACCTGAATTCGCTGGGCAAACAGAGCAGTTACTGCCGGACCACCCGTATCGGCAGTTGCAGACACACCCACTGTATGTGCTTCCAGAAACGCTGTACGCGTTACCTGAACAATCAGTCGTGACGCTGCACGACCTCGTGCAATTTGGTAGACCGGTGTACCCACTCGCACAGACGCTGCAGCTTTGCGATGCATCGTAGCCCAGTGGACACACAGAACAGTTCGACGCCGCGGTCCAAAAGTTTTGGCATTTGCACGTGCACCCTGTGGCATAGGTGCCCGATGCGGTTCCTTTGTTGTTGCAGTCGGTAGCTGCCGTGCAGGTCTGGGCGCAGTTGGGGTAGCCGGAGTAGCCGGTGATGCACGCCCCGCAGTTCGTCTGCTCGAAGCCGTACGGGCAAACATTGCAAGTCGATCCGGACCACCGGTTCTGGCATGAGCAGTTGCACCCTGTCGCAGAGTTGCCAGAGACAGTGCTAGCATGGCTACTACAGTTGGCTGCAGTGGTGCAGGTGAGGACGCATGTAGGGTACCCCTCGTACCCAGCGATGCACGCACCGCACTGTGCCGTGGTCGTCGTGGATACGTACTGAGGGCAGTTGCTACACGTTGGTCCGCTCCATAAGTTTAGGCACAGGCATGTGCAGTTGGTGGCGGTGGTGCCGTACACTGCGTCGGCGTGGCTGCTACAGTTGGCCCCGTTGGTGCACGCTAAGGAGCAAGATGGGTAGCCAGTGTATCCAGAAAGACAAGCACCGCAGTTGGACGTGGAATCTAAACCAGCCGGGCATGTTTGGCATGCATTGCCTTGCCATTGATTCTGGCAGTAGCAGACGCATCCTGCCGTTCGGTTTCCGGTGACAGCCACCGCACGATTGTTGCAGTCCGTCTGTGTGCACGCGAGGCTTACGCAGTTTGGGTATGTGCCGCCGTACATCTCCGGCGTGTTGCACGAGCCACAATCATCCGCTTGATTGAACGCGACTGGGCACAGTTGGCATTGGCTTCCTGACCACTGGTTTCTGCACGGACCGCAGACACACTGCCCTCCGGTGTACGTCACGCTGGTTGCTCTACTATTACAATCGTTCGCTACGGTACAGATCTGAGCGTGGGCAACGGGCGCGAGGCATACGAGGGCCAGAAAAAGAAGGCAAATCAAGCGAGGCATTCGTGCGGCGGTGTGTAGAATTGCTTGGTGACTTTCTTCAGGTAGAGATAGTTTTCTAAGTACAACTGATTTTGCGAAGAGATGTTCACTTGCAAAAAGTTGCTTGGTGAAGTTTGAGGTGCTGTTGTTGTGGTTTGGGTTTTTTTTAAGGGGTAATTTGACGGATCCCCAAAAAAAGGCGTTAGGCGTTATGATAAATAGGATCAAAGCAACAAAACGTGGAACTGAGTGAGAACAAGAATGTTTTTTGTGCTTGCGCTCTCGCTATCCTTTTCCTCCTGCAAAATGAAATGAAAATAAGGGAACAGCAACCATTCAACCAGTGTTTGTTTTTTTCAGTCCACGAAGTTTCATCTAATTGGCCGGTTGTGTCAAATTTACAAATCTACAAGAAGTCGCTCGATGCAAACATACTGCATATCGTCATCTCTTGCTGCTCAGCTTCGTGACACTTTTCGAGCGACCACCACGCTTCCCAGCTCCTGCCGATGACGGTGCCCCAGTCATGAGGTTTACTGCGTCTTTCCACAACGGGTGCGTGTCCTGCCGATGACGGTGCCCCAGCCATGAGGTTTACTGCGTCTTTCCACAACGGGTGCGTGGGAACCTTCCTCACCGCCTCCACCGTGGACTCCCACAAAGCATCGGGATTCGCAAAAGACTGCGGCACCACGTTGTCCGCCAAGAACAACTTCTCGCGGATGGTCGTCGAAGGATCGCTGATGCTGGAGATAGATGTGGACGATGACGACGTATCTGGGATCGTGATGGTAGTGACACTACGAACGCGATGCAGCGGTGTTGGTAGTTGAAGTCGATGAGGCAATGCAGCCTCAAAACTCGGCACGCTATCACCAGAGCTCGGGTACACATGTCCAGAGAGGGAAATATCGTACGCCCCTCTTCCCAATGCTGCCATACTGCCGCCTCCATCGATGTACAATGGCTTGACGCCACCGTGACAATGCTCTGCAGCATCTCTTCCTGGTACCACCACAAACAGGCCACGGTTGTCTCCAATGATGGCGACAAACTGAGATTGATCGTAACTCATCTTTGAGGCATGCTTGCACATGGCAGCGGCATAACTAGACGCCGTCACTGAGGCGTGTTGCTGAAAGAAGTGGGGGAGCAGCTCCCCAGCATCACGCCATGGGAGGCTACTGAGTGCTTCGTCCGCCTTGGCGCCGCCCCCTCCCCCCGATTTGCCACCACCACCACCACCAGCCTGTTTAGGGGGGAACAGCGAGAGCACCCAGTCCGTCTCCAGTAACCCGCTGTTGACGCTCTCTTGCGCCGTCGCACCACCACTACCACCGGCGGGAGGATGTTGAAGACCCTCACCAAACACAGTTTCAATCGTTTCGGATAACGGGTTCACGTGATGGTCGCTGAGTACGTCAGCCTGACGGTTTGGGTTCTGAGGAGCGCTTTGATGAGCGAGGTACCAGCGTGGGCCGTCACAGTGACGCGGTGGTGCGCCTTCCCAACGAGGTTCCAGGTAGAAAGGGTCATCACGTCGTCTGCGGGAGCCATCGTTATCACCCAGGTGCATGGCACGAACAAAACTGCCATTCTCGATAAAACTTTGACTAAGGAGGAGCCCATGCTGCTGGGGAGTTCCTTTTAGCGACATGTTATGAGACCCGGAGGTGTTGTACGGGGTCCGGCTGGCAGACCTTTCGTTGGTGCGCTGGTCGTGGTGGTCTTTGTGAATACTGAACGGAGGCTCCAGCGTGATGCTCCTGGGAAGAAGAACACGGCCTGCAGTACGAGCGCCACCAGCCTCCATGACCGCGTGACTATGCTGCGGCTTGATGGGCACTACGAGACCGAAACGGCCTCGAGAGTTGAAACCCCACCAAGCACGTTGATGTTGAACTTCTTTCCAGTCTTGAACAAAAGGTTCAACTTCCAACTCCAGAGGAAAGTACGATACAGACGAGTCTGATCGGTTCACCACTGAAGGCACTAACCCAGTGACGCATACATCCACGTTATCCACCCTCACCACGGTGAGCTCTAGCAACGCTTTCTTGGCGACACTAGCCGCAACGATGGCATCAGCGGGCAGGGGATCATGAAGTTGATGCTGATGAACACCCGAAGCCGACAGAAACGATGCATGAGAGTCAACAGAGGCATTTGGTTTCACGTGGGGGTGATGGTGGTGAGAAACCGCTGACAACGTTAAGGGGGATGTGTCTGATGTAGAAACCAACGGACTGTACGCCAATCTGCACAGCCACTTGAAATCATACTCCAACGTCGTCGCTTGTTCTCCTGTGGTCCCGGCTGATGTGACGCTTGTATTCATATCTCCCCCACCAGCAGCAGCAGCAGCCACAAAATTGGTGAAGGGTGCACTCACCTCGCTGATTAGAAGGCCGCCGGCATTGGAGAGTTCAGCAACGGCAGGCGATCTAGAAGTCATGAGTTGATCTGAGATGTATGTAGGTTGAATCTTTGTGATTGATGCAACCAATTCAAGAGGGATGAAATTTGATTGCGAAACTCTTGACATGCTCGAAACGCTCACGGCTGTGTATTAATCAAAAAGCTACTCTTGTGCAAAAATAGCCGCGTTTGGACAAAGAAAAATACGGCGGCGTAGGGCAATGTGTGGAAATGAATAGCAGGCAAACAACAACAACAACAACAAGCCGACACAACTTCTGGTGGCCAGTTCAACAGAGCTCGGACACGAAGTTGTGTGAGTGTGAGGGTACTTTTGGGAAGGGGAAAAAAAACCGAAAGATTGTCGTCGCCCAAAACACAAGTAGAGGGGAAAAAAAGAAAGGACTTCATCGTTGCGCGATGGCGTGTCCATATTGACGTGTAGGGGTGGATGATGAGTGGGAGCACCGTTTCTGTTCATTCTGTTAATTATGTTTTTTTTGTTTTTCGTGTTTTTGTGTTCACTCAAATCGGGGTACTTGTTTTCTTTCCTCTTGTCCTCTCTTTTTTTTTTTGGGAATTCAGTTTGATGATTCATTTGGTGCGAGAGCGTCACACGCAAGCCGATAGCTCGCAAGAAACGAAAATGATTGATTTTTGCAGTGCAACCCTGGAACTGAAACAAACTTTCATCTTTTTTCACTTCCAGCCTTTGCGTATTACGTCACGTCAGCGTTTCTTTCGATAATTTCCTGACTCAGTGTTCTTGCTTCATCGCATTCCCTTTTGTTGTTTTTGGAGAATTCCTGAGTTGCTTGGAATCTGTTCGGCAGTGTAGAGAGGGGAAAAAGAAAAAAAAGCGACAACAGTGGTCTTTTTCTTTGCGTCAACCAACGAGTGCTGCCCCTCTTTAGAGTGATGGCGTTTGCAGTTTTTGTTGCACAACACAAAAACACTCTCAGTTTGGGTGATCGATCGTTTTCTTCGATGCTCGGTGTATGGCATTAAAGCCAAAAATAAATGCTGAACAAATGCTGAAAATGGAAAACGATTAAGCGCAAGAAAAGTGAAACAAAGGCAAAGGTAAAGAAGCTGCGAGGGGAGGCTGTGACGACGGTGTGTAAAATCTGAGCTCAGGGAGGGTGGGCAAAAAAGTGAGAAGCGGGGAAAAAAAAGAGAAACGATAAAATAGACCGTGATCGAGTGAAAACTCGTTTTGAACGGTATGAGAGAAGGTGAGAGGTGCTGTCGCGAATCATGAAGCTGATTGCTCAATAATCACGGCAGCGCAACCAAAAGTAGTTTTCCCAGTACTCTTTATTGTGGTACAAAAATTTGAGACCTCCTTTGAAATTTGTTGTGCGAAGTGTAGCGTTTGTGGTGAAGGATGGTAAGATGGTGGGGGCCTCGCCCACTTCCGTGTTCCGATACAAGAGGAAAATAGAGAGAGATAGAGAGGGGAGGACACCTCGCACTATCGTCTGACTGGCAGTAACACCCGACGAAGCGGAGGGAGAAAGTAGCAGTGGGGAAAAAAAAAACAGTAGGGCCTGAAAAAAGAATGTGTGGAGAAGCGGTATTATGCTTTGGCGAAGGGAAGGATGTGGGAACATAAATTTGAGGACCTTTTTCTTCTCCTTTTGGCACTGGATCAGAACAGCAAAGCACACACAGTGGTTCTGCCTTCGTAGACTTATCTCGTCAACACGTTTGCCCGGAAGTAATTCGAAGGGAATTTCTCCCGAGCGCCACACAATTGGAGTTGAAAGAATACGGAGGGTTTCTGTTCTTTTTTTCGTTTGGGGTGCTGTTGCAAATCTTTCACTGAATAAAATAAAGCCTAGAAGCAGCGGAGGCATCGTCATTTGTTTCGCAAGGGAGGTTAGCCACACGCACACGTGCACACAACTGCAAAAAAAAAAAAAAAAAAAACACGTGGAAAGGAAGGTTGTTGCAAAATTATCACGCGCATCGATACAGTGTGATAAAGGGCATGAGGGGAGGGAAAAAAAGATGGCCTCTCAAAATGAAAAAAAGAAAGAAAGAAACAATGAAGAACGCCACGTCTCGCACAGAAACGACAAACAAACAAAACACTCGCTATTATGGAATAGAAGAGGGCAACAAAAAAGAAACAAAAGCATAATTTTTGAAAAAGAAGCAATACACGCGCGAAGATTAATAAACGAGATTTTCTTAAGCGAAATGACTCCACGCACTGAGAAGAGAAAAGAGTGGAACTTTTTTTTTGTTTTTTTTTTTGTTTGTTTTTTTTTCCTTTGTATCCCCTCTTTTCTCTCTCATTCACACGAAATCTCAGTGTCAGGTGTTGTGTGTGCGTATGTTGTTATCAGCGAGAAAAAGCGCGAAGTTGAACCATTTGAGTAAGAGTACAGAATTCCAGGCGAACAAAGCGCAGGACAAGACACGTAGCGTACAACTCTCTTTCCCTCCCTCCGTTCCACAACACTCTTTGTAAGCAACAAAGCAGAGCTGGTGAACAGAAGGGAAGAGGGGGAAGAGGGTGTGTACTATCTCAGTCCTAGAGGTACTCTTTTCTCTACTCAAACGATGTTCAACGACACAACATAACAAAGACCTACGTGGGGGGAAAAAAGCACGTGTGGGTGTTTGTTGCCGCTTTCAAGCGTTGCAGAGTGTGGGAGTCTAAAAGAGGAGGGAAGTCGCCAAAAAAAGAATCCCTTCGACATCCTTGTCACCGATGTTGATTTTGCGCTTTGCATGTACGCTATTTTGGCACGCGCTTTTGCTTTTGAGTGGAGTGTTTGATTGATTTTTTGAGCACTTGTTGGGTTTTGCTGATTTTTTTTTGTTGTTGCTTTGTTTCGCGTGTGTGTTTTGTGCTTCTCGTGATGGTTGAGAGCTTTTTTGTCGTTGACTTTGATGAGGAGAGTAGGGATTGACTCTTGTTAAGCAGCAAAGGGCTCCTCTTCGTGGATGAGGGGCGAAAAAAAAAAAGAAACGCGGAGTGTTCTTGAATTGCACCCCCCTGACCCCACGTTCGTTTCTTCTTTACGTTGTGTCGTGTGTGGTGTCGTGTGAATGTGTGTGGTCGCCATACTGTCGATGTCGTTGTTGTCTCACATGTGGTCCAAAAATAGCTAAATGGAGAAAACGATGGCTACTGTTTTCCTTCACTTCACGACAACAACAATTGTCTGGTTGATTGCGCCGGGAGGGCTATAAGAGGCGAGGAAGAGGACTTCACAACTGTAATGTGTCCTTCGTCAGCGACCTCCGGCTTGTGCTGCGTCCAGCGGGGCTGTAGGGGTTGTGTTGAAACACAGCGACGGAAATTTCATTTCCAGCGTAGGATGATGTTGTGGAGCAATCCAACTCCTCACGCGGTGTTCGTTGGTTGACGCGCAGTCGTTCTGGCTCAGAGACGCTACACCGGGGGGTGTTGCCAGGTCTCGGCCGCTGCTCCCGTTGGAGTGCGGGAACAAAATCTCGCCACAGATTGGCTTGTTGTAGGGCAGCACATCGTGTGCTTGTTGTTGTGTAGGAGCATTGCTTGATGATTCCATGGATGGGGTACCGAGGTCGGTAATGTTCTGCTGCTCGCTGCGAAGTTCAGAGTCGCCGTGTGCAAAGGCGCATTTGTCGCCGAAGGGGCACTCGGAGTCCTTGATGAAGTACTGGCACATGGAGGTCTTGAACTTGGAGGGCTTCACTTCGCCACGGAGGTGTTTGGCTGAGCGGGGCATGTTGGAGTTGTTGTGAAGGTGGGTTGGTTGCTTGATTTGATGTTGGTCTTTTGTTAGAAGGGTAACGAGCAATAATTGCAAATATTATTCCAATACACTTAGTGGAGCTTGATCAGAAAAAAAATCCATTGATGAGTGAATTAAAAGCAGTTTTCTATTCGCGACGTGAACATTATTTTGTGAAGGAGAAAACTCGGAAAAAGAAAAAAAAAACATCCCCTGAGGCACCACCTTCACCATCACGCCATCATCTCACACCAAATATGAGCGTCCAACTTCGCACCATTGCCCCGCAAGCTTTTTTTTAAAAAAAAAAAGAAGCATTCGTCAAACGGAAGCCTTCGAGAAACAAATAAAAAGAGTAGAGGTAGACGGCAAAACGCTCAACAAAAATTCACACTTGCGCTCAGAAGTGGGGATAAAACAGAACACTAATATCTTCATCACAACAAATTGGATTCTATGATCTGCAGAGAGGGAGTGCGAAGCAAAATGAACGAAACGTAGAAAGGAGGAACGAAGGGAACCGGGGGCTGTTGCTGGCGCACATACACAAAACACACACACACAAAAAAGACAACGAATGGTCTGCAATAGTGATTTTGATTAGCGATAACTAATCTGAATACTCAAAGCGTGAGCCGTTGTCAAGCAAAAAAAAAAAAACGGGAGTGGGAGAGGGGGAAATGATGCGCGCAAGAACTGCAGTCGTGCAGCGATCCAAAGCGGAAGGGACCAGTGCTGTGAACGACAAACTTGTTGCGGCATTTAAAGGTACTGAGCTCGGCAGTTGATAAATTACACTTTTCTTTCGTTTTTTCCAAAGGCTTCTCTTTTTTGTTTGTTTGTTTGTTCGTTGTCTCGATTTCTGCCATAGCTTGATGTGGCGTTCGTTGTGCATAGTATTGATCTGCCTTTGGGTGTGTTAGGCGCACAACTCTGAACTAACCTTGTGTCGTGTCGTGTGGCTAGCACTGGAAGCCTCCCTTCGGAGTTGGTGGTCTTTGGGTGAGAGGTTTCTTCCACGCGTACGACGACGAAATGGTGCGAGTCATTTTAAGTGTTGGGAGGGAGGGGGGAAAGGGACTAACCTGACTCCTCGCAAGGTGTGTTGATCTCCTCTTGACATTGAACGGCGCCATCTCATTTGCTCGCGCTCACTTTATTTTTTTCTTTGCGCACCTACTCCTTGATTTTCTTGATTCCATTTTCTTTTTGTTTGATTGTTTGCAATTTGAACCTTACCTCCCTTTCTTTCGCACAGACTCCGTTTCTGGCAAAGGTTGTCATTTTACACAGATTGTTCGTGTGAGTTGTAGTTTCGCAACCGCAGCTCCGAACTCTTTTTTCATAATGTTTCGATCGCTTGGTGACGTTTGTGTTGATTCAAGCTGAAGAATCGCTGTCGTCGGAGGAGATCAGGTGATCGAGATAATGAATCACTAGATTCTGCTGCTCGCTGCGCAACTCCGTGTCGCCGTGTGCAAAGGCGCATTTGTCGCCGAAGGGGCACTCGGAGTCCTTAATGAAGTACTGGCACATGGAGGTCTTAAACTTGGAGGGCTTCACTTCGCCACGGAGGTGTTTGGCTGAGCGGGGCATTTTCGCAAGGCGGTATTGTGTGTTTCACTCTTTCGTGCTGCTTGGTCGTTGGCGTTGAGCGCGCTCGATTCTTTTGGTGGTTTGGTTTTTTTTCTTTTTTCGTTGATTGACACAAAGTTTAGAAAGAAAATTAAATAGGGCCTTCACGCTTTTCTGCCGAATTGTGAGCAAGTTGATCTTGGCAGCAACAGTACAAATGCAACATTGAACCAGCAAAAAAAAAGTCAGAGACAACCGAGAACTGATTACTTGGCAAGCAACCTAGCCAGCGTGCTGCCCGTCAGCTTCCCGCTTGCAATGAGCGAACTGCCACCACCATGCATGGTGGACGATTGACTCAGTTGGAAAGCGCGGACTGCTTGCATGACGTCCTCAAGCGAGACGCCCACCACTGCTGTTGTAGAAACAGCTGCAGGTGGTAGCAGGTGCTTTTGTTGCAACTCACGAATAGCGCCCTCCAGCGTTCGGTGAAGAGAAAGAAACAACTGGTCAAGGGGTAGAAGGTGTTGGTGAGGAGATGGCCCCTTCTCCCGTTGTTGTTGTTGTGGTAGTGTTGTTGGATGGAACTGCTTTTGCAACGCCTCCACCCCAAGGATTGTTTCTTCACAGCAGCACCCGTCAACATCACTTGGAGCAAGCGCCCAAAAGAGAGCCAGCATCTGTTGCACTCGTACAATAACGAGCGTGTTGTTTGTATTGGATGCTGCAAGAAGTGCTGGTGGCGCGAGGATGGGCCATTTGTTGTCGCCTAGTTGCGCCAAGGCCACTTGGATTGGATTGAGCGTCTCGGAGAAGCGTCGAATCCTCAGCTGTTCGGTGTATGCCTCAATCCACTGAAAGGTGTCGCGCACTTCCTTTGGTGAAGTAGCAGGAACTGTCCATGTTGTATTCGACCTTTCGGCAACCGGCACCAACACGCGCAGCCCTTTCGTCGATGTGAGAGCCTCTCTCAGAACGACTAACGAGCCTTTTGAGGCAAGGGACTCCGTGACAAAACTCCACTGCGCGCTACTAAGCGAACTGATGTCCACAAGTAACACCTGCACACGGCATCCGCCATGAACGAGGTCCCCACTTGGGCTCGTTGGTGCTGCTGCATCTGAGGATTCTTCTCCAGTTGAGGCGAAGGAGGACTCGCTTGGTGCGCCTGAGCTGACACACGCAACAGCGAGCAAGCGATGTCGGCGTGTGAGCATCGCCTCATTGACAGCCAACCCGCCACACAGAACGCTGTCGCTTGCATCCTCCACCCGACTGTTGTAGAACGACGCCACGCGACTACTCACCCAACGATGGGCAAGGATGGCATCGGGAAGTGCAAGGTACGCTGGACGACTTCCGCACTCTAGTTGGCTCCCGCTCAGAAGATCTCCAGCAGCTGTTGAGGTCATGCTCTGTAACATAGGGGATTGAGTTGAGGGCTGCTGTTGGGGCGTGGTGGTTGTGTGAGCAGCTGAGGCAATATTTTTGATAAACTCGCACGCAAACTCAAGTGTGGTGGAGTAATACCCCAACTCCCCGTGGCGCAAGGATCGAGGCATGCAATGGCGCAGGTAGAGCACCTCGCTGGCTAAGTCTGGGAGGCCACTCTTCACTGTGATGTACACAAACATTGGGATGAAATCATCGCCGCCAACTATCAGCTTTTCTTCCTTGGCCCCGTTGGCAATGGCTGCGGTTTTCATTTCCTCAAGAAGCTGTTTTGACGCCGCTTTGATCACCAATAGTTTTCTCGTCGGTGTGCGATACAGTTGAATCATCTTCAAGGCTGCAATGGACTTTGCGTACGGCACAACACTGGCGGCCGAGACTCCAATATCGGCAGGAGCTCGGTATTGGAATAGCTCTGGCACATGCAGCGATCCCTGAGTGGCACCACGCAGGTGAATAATTTGTGCATTCAGAACGGCGTCGTCCTCTGTCACTTTGAGACTTTCTCTGAGCACTTTGTACATGCCGTCGTAGCAGTACAACTCATCTTCCACTGCGGCGATGAGAACCTCGTCAGGTAACCCCTCCAGGGACTCCAACGACCCTCCTGCGACTGACCGGCGGTGCTCCGCGGCCTCCTCATCCGTCAGCTGTTGATCAAAGTTCCTCACATCCGACACAATTTCATCCACAAAATTACTGAGACGCTCCGCGATCGCCTCACCATCGAAGCCCTCCCACAACCACGCATCGACTGCCCCACGAATGGCACACATCCTCCTCCCAATAAACGACGTGGCGTCGGTAACATCACGCACGAATAGTTGTAATGCCGCCTGTTGCTTCGCTGCACGCCCTTGCCGCAGGGGGCTGAAGTTACGCATGGACGCTGCCATTGCACTTGAGTCCATAAGCAGAGTGTCGCCTTGTTGCCAATCAGCCAATCGAGAAAATGCTTCACGTCGCTGCAGATCTTCTTCTGTGGCGACAACCTGTCGAAGCAACGCGACGAGTGTGGGGCTGGTAGCGAACATGGATAGCATGATGTTAGATAGTGATAACGCCGAACTATTCGAGAACATCGCTGACGAGTCTTTGAACCCAGATGATGTGGTGCCTGCTGTGTTGTTGTACCCTTCCGACAAATTGTGCTGCGAGAGCGCTGGCATTAGCGTCGAGGTGGAAGTGAGTGCCGATGGCTCGTCTCCCCCTAGAGGACTTGACACTCCTCCGGACGCGGTTGAAACGTTCCTCTCGTCGCCGAGCTCTCTGCACATGTTCACGACGCGTGTGAGAAGCATCTCGAGTTGCACTAAATGTTCAATTTGGGAAGCCAGCACAGACGTGGCGGAGTGTGGCGCTAGGTCTGACCAATGCTTTGGTGCTTTCTTCCGTGCGAGCAGTTGTTTCTTTGTCTCTGTGACTTGCAGATGCTTTCGAGCAACATAAGTCTTCAGTGCCCGTGCTGCGGAGGGAGCAGACGGGTAAATCGTTTCCCAGTCATCTGTTTCGAGTTGCTTCCTCCCTCGCTCATCAAATAAGAATCGACTCGCGGTGCGAGCAAGCATCACAGTCGGGGCCACTGATGCACTTCGCGTTCGCTGATGGTGTGTGCTTGACATTTGCAAATATGTTGAAACTCTCTTTTTAAAATATAAATGAGTGAAAAGAAAATCATACGATGGTGATACCAACTCAAAACAACATCAA
>CYKH01000095.1:0-16042 GCA_001460835.1 Bodo saltans | reverse complement strand
GGGTGCTTTGTTGAGGATCACGGATTTGACCGAAGGGGAACTCAGGCTCCTCGCAGAAGAATGTGATGCCAATGTACGTAGGAATTTGTTTGGGCGCCACAGCACCGCCGGTGTTGCTGTTGGTAGCGCTGTGGTGCGTTGAGTTTGTTGTGGTGGGGCTCGACAAGTGTTCGCCGTTTGCTGCGGCATTCTTGCCGCCAGCGGTGGCCGTTGTTGCAGTCGTTGATGACAACTGAACACACTCCATCACTCTCTCCCACTGGGCTTGTGGGTGTGCGTGCGCCCAGCATCGCATGTCCGAGGCTACAGAAGCAGCCACCATACGTGCTTCCTCTTCTAGAAGTTTGTCATCAACCAACGAAGGAATGTCACCCCCATCGGCATTACGAATGGACGATGTTGGTGAGATGGCGCGTCGAGGCGATCGTGCTGCTTCCTGAATGCCTGCGCCGAAGCCTGCGGTGGACGGCCGAGGAGAAAGACGAAGTCGATCAGGGGAATTCAGTGCATCCGACAACGCTGCAGTTGGGGACGAGGAAGCAGTATTGCGGTTGTACACAGCGCTGAGAAGCAACTCGACGACTTCACTGAGATCACGAATCACCAGCGTCTCGCGCGTGGATAACCACACTGAGGGCGATATCGGAAGTGATTCATGCAACACCTCCACCACCACAGAAGTGGACGAGGTGGACGATGGCCTTTTGAATTGTCCTCCCATCGACCACAGCGATTGCTTCACAAATAGATTCCACGACGTTACAGTGGGGGCACTGATAGGCTTCCCCCCTCCCACCCGCAGTGCATCTGCATGAGCCAGAGCAAAGGAACACACCAACCGGATTGCAGTCATGCCAGCGACGTGCAGATGGAGCCTCAGCGGTGTTCCGCTGCCGAAGGTCGTGGTCGTGGTCGGGGTGGTGGTAGGTGCGCCGCCACCAGTGGCACGTGATGATGACACAGTGTTATTCTGACTGCTGGACTTGCTGCTCAATGCCCACGGGGATGACAACATGGGACTCGCTCCAAAGGCGTTGAACGCAGAATGCGAAGACGATGGCCCGTTGGAAGCAAAGCCGTCGAAGTTACGCCACAATGCATCAATTTGTTGATCTAAACAGTGAACGATACGCTTCATGGTCTCCTCGTTTCCAATGTCTTGTTGACCCCCACCTCCTCCGTCGTTGTTATTGTCATTCATAACGTCCTGCGACAGCTGACGAAGCGCCGATCCCGCGGTGTGGCCTAAGGAAAAAACAACAAATGTGGCCACACACTCGGCAAGGTGGCTGCGTTTGGTTGCCGTCGCCGCCGCGTGGCCTTGATGCGCGGCGGCCTCACCACCGAGAGGTGGTAGGTCACGAGGACTTGGAGGTGAGAACCCAATGCCTCGTGTGGTGGTACCTCGGCGCTGGGCGGGATTCTGCAGGAGGACACTAGGGAGCAGCACGGTTGTGGTGCCGTATTGAGGCTGGAGTACACTGCCCACCCAATCCGACGCACTACGAACCGCCTGGATGGTATGATCATCGTGTGTTAAAGCATCCGTGGACAGGAGTTGTAGGATGCCGTGTGCCGGGGAGGACGGGCTCATGACCTCACGGTATCGAAGCGGGGCATCCGCTGGAGTATCTGTCGCAGCAAGCAAGGTGGTGCCTTTACTACTGCTCGTGATAAGCGCCGAGAACAATTTTGTGAGGCCTTCCACCGGATTGTTGCGGAATTCGGCAGCAGGGGAAGGAATCCGACCCCCAGTGGCAGAAACGGATGTCGCGACCATTCCCAACGACGTGGGCGACGTGGAGGGAGAGCGTTGCCGGGGAGGGGAGTCGCCATCGGCACCAGCGGAGTTTCTCGGAACCAGCGATGATTGCTGCGGCCAGTACTCTGCAGCGTCGTTGTTCGCCACTGAGGAAGTGGTATCTGTGGTGGTCACATCAGACAAGTGGCACAGGGTGTTGATCAAGTGTAAGATTGCAGGTGCGTCATGCTTTTCCATTTCAGCCTGCTCGTACGTTTCGCGTAGCTGCCGACCACGACGAGCATTTGATGCGGCAGTCACTGCAAAATTCTTGTAGTCACACAGTTGCTGCTCCAGGTGGTGGATTCGTTTGAACAGTAATTCTGCTTGCGCGGTGCCTGTGCGCTCACCAAACAGCAACGCTGGAGTTGCAAGTTGTCGCTCAATGATCGCCATTTGCGCGCCGCTATCGCCTAAGCCGCCACCGCCTGCGCTGGAGGTGTTGAACGGTAGCCACCACGTTGGGTTGTAAAGCCCAGCCGCGCCCTCTTCGGGGAAAAACATGGCACGTTGCGCAAGGCGGAGGGGAAGCACCTGAAAGCAAGACTCCTCTGGTTCAAATAACGTGTAACGAAGATCGTTGACAACAGGCACCGTTGTCGAGAAAAGAGTCGACGAGCACGGGTAGGCCACTGGGCGTGCAAACAGTCCCCAAGCATCCACGGCACCTGAGACGACGCGGTACGATTGTTGGGAGATCACAGTCTCGCCTCCTGAGGCAGTGCCACAGAGAATCGCAGCTTTCATGACAGCGGCACCGTACACCAATGGTACCTTTGCATTCGCCGTGCCAAAGAAGGCGTCGGTTTCCACTCGATCCGCGTCCGCGCCGGTTGGTGTGTCTTGCTGTGTGGTGATGGCGGAGCCACGACGATTTCGCGTCGACCCTGTCTGCACCGATGATCGCCCAAACGCCGGTCGGAAAGAGTAGGCAACGTCGTCCGGGCTCAGGTCCTCCTCTGCGGTGGGAGGCTGGCTGTCACGCACAGATCCCTCGACGAATACCACACCGGTGTGAATCCCAATCTTTGCGCGGAGGCCACGGAATAATACCGGCTCATCCAGCAACGCGTGCACCCGAGCAGGACCAATCGCGACATGGCTTGACAGCTTCTCTGCGATAGCAAGCGCGTCTTGGTACTCCGGCGCAAAGGAGATTGCAGTAGCTGCACCGCCTCCTCCACTGCTGTTGTTTGAAAGCAATTGGCGTTGCAATTGGAACTCTTCGATTTCCTTAATAAGGATATCAATGCGGGACTTAGGCTGCACTCTGATCCGTGTCGTGCTTGGTGAACAATGACCGTGAGGCTTGCTGTCCATCGACCCTGCAGAGGTGGCCAGCAAACTCTCTTCTAGTTGAGGGGTACCGTTGATACCACCAGTGCGACCTGCATTGCCTCCTAAGGACAGTGGGCGACTGACACGGGGGCGTTGCAACTCAATCGTGTGAACGCAACGCTCAGGATCATAGATGATCGTTCCAGCACCTCCGCAAATGGTGTGTGGAGTTGGGCCATCGGTGGCGGCGTTCTGTTTGGCCTGCACAAAGCCAACGCGTTCATCGAAACGAAGCTGGTCGCTACGTGCTGCTGTTGGTTTTTGTTTGTCGTCACCACCTCCACCCCCAGCAGCAGCCCCACTTTGTGTGGAGTTGGGCCATCGGTGGCGGCGTTCTGTTTGGCCTGCACAAAGCCAACGCGTTCATCGAAACGAAGCTGGTCGCTACGTGCTGCTGTTGGTTTTTGTTTGTCGTCACCACCTCCACCCCCAGCAGCAGCCCCACTTCATTGCCTCCTAAGGACAGTGGGCGACTGACACGGGGGCGTTGCAACTCAATCGTGTGAACGCAACGCTCAGGATCATAGATGATCGTACCAGCACCTCCGCAAATGGTGTGTGGAGTTGGGCCATCGGTGGTGGCGTTCTGTTTTGCCTGCACAAAGCCAACGCGTTCATCGAAACGAAGTTGGTCGCTACGTGCTGTTGTTGGCTTTTGCTTGTCGTCACCGCCACCACCACCCCCAGCAGCCCCACTTGCATTCGTGGCTAGCATCGTCGGCGGGTTCGTGTGGCCGTTCCACGTCACGCCAGAAGTGTCCAGCGCTGTGGCGTCGTATCGAATTGGTTGTGATGGTGTGGATGCCTGCTGCTGCTGTGCGTTGCCGCTGTTTGTTGTTGATGGCACGTTGCTAGACCATTTGCGGTGGTTCGTCCCGTCTGAAAGTTTCATCGTTTCTCCCCATGCACCAGCCTCTACACTGGGGCTGGAGTCCGCACCGAGGCTGAAGTCCTCATCAGTAGCGTCGTTGCTGCGGTCTCCTGAAGGCCCTCCTCGGATATCCAAAATCTTCTGCGGCCATGGAGCAAGGAGCAGCGCAACATGCAACAGGATGCCTGCTGCTGCTGTGCGTTGCCGCTGTTTGTTGTTGATGGCACGTTGCTAGACCATTTGCGGTGGTTCGTCCCGTCTGAAAGTTTCATCGTTTCTCCCCATGCACCAGCCTCTACACTGGGGCTGGAGTCCGCACCGAGGCTGAAGTCCTCATCAGTAGCGTCGTTGCTGCGGTCTCCTGAAGGCCCTCCTCGGATATCCAAAATCTTCTGCGGCCATGGAGCAAGGAGCAGCGCAACATGCAACATTGTGGAGAAATGAATCGCTTCGTGGGGATGGCGGAATAGTAGCAGGTGGTAGCCTCCATGAGGAGCAAATGCGACGCTGCCTCGGCTACGGTACACCAGGGCACTCCCATCAATAAAACGGGCTGCGACGTGATCGACTACCTGATTGAACAACCGCACCGCAGCTTTCATGGCATAGGGGAACCGATTCCATAACACATCGTAGTCCCCAATGGCAACATGGACGGTTGTGGCAAACATCACATCCACATTTGCAATGCAGTGCGTCAGCTCTGTTTCTGCACGCTCCACGTCACCTGCGGACGCACCTTTTCGAGGTGGAACAGTGCGGAAGGCATTCCGTGCCATCGCTGCACCTTGGAGGCGGAGTGCAGGGGTCAAACCTGCGACCGCTGAGTGCGGGTTGCTCACGTTGCCAGCCGCACCAGTGAGAAACATTGCATTGGCCGTTGCGGCAGCAGCTGGCGTTGGCTCCGTTGCCCGAGACAGCTGCCGCTCCATCAGACTCCATGTTGGTGCTGCCAGAGGGTGTGCCAACAAGGGGTGGTTGCTGTTGCTGCTGCACTTGTCCGATGCTGGTGGTCCCCAGCAGCTGCGTAGCGGTGCAAATCAGTCCAAACTCTTCCCCTCTCATCTCTCGACCCTGCCTTACCAGGCGCCTCCAGCGCGCACAGACTCGATGCAGCATCAGCTCCCGCTTTGCCTCATCGCGTTGTTGTCGCGCAAAAAGCAGTTCCTCCTTGGTCATCTTTAGCATAGACTGCACGGGACCGACTGCTACATCACGCGCCTCCAACTGCTCCTTCATGTTCACCAACCGGTCTACTGTGCTCCCAACGGCGTCCGTGACGCTGCGAGCCGTGTCGCACATGCGCTGGACCACATCTTTGATTTGTTTAAAGTGGGACTCCGTGAAGGATGAAAGCGACGCGCCACCACTTGCTGCAGCAAACGCGAGAAGGGAACGTTGCGGGTGCTTCCCTGCAGCTGCCGCTTGTGTGGCGGTGTGCTGCTCTTGCATATCTGTGAGCTTTGTGAGTAGTTCTTCTACGCTTGCCACATACATCATCAAATCGCCTGTTCGTTGTTGCGCCTCATCCCCGTCACGTACCAGCCGGTCCAGTTGGGCATGGTACTGAGACACGGTATCGGAAGTGGCGGGTCGAGAGTCCTTGCCTCCCCCCTTACCAGTGTTCTTGTCGCTCTCTTTAAGACCCGATTGCGACAGCGCGGTATTTTGTGACGTTGTCGTTGGCGGAGGCACAACGCGTCGGAATCGAAGCGCGCGCCGCGTGGCCCCTTCATCCACCTGAAAGAGATCCATCGGTGGTTTCGCCGCACGAGGGCCTGCTGCTGTTGTTGGGGTGCTCAATGTGCTGCGTACGACTTCAGCAGGGGAATCTGATGTCACGATCGCTGGTGGGGCTCCTACCCCTCCACGTTTTGCTGCTGACTGAGCGGCATCGACCGTGACGATGGGGTGCGGTTTCTGTTGGACCTGATGAGATGTGAGCGATCCCATCGCAAGTCCTGCGTTACCACCACTATTTCGAACGACGCCGTCAAATAGCCCTCGATCATTTGCCTCTGCCGTAGTACAAGCCGATGCCGGTGCCAGGCCACATTCCTCTCGGATTCGGTCACGGTCCGCCAGCACTTGTGCAATTTCTATTTTGCTGTATTCTTGGGTCTCGTGTTGATCCAACAATTCCGTAAATGTGTTGTCAACGTCCTTCACCAGCTCCTTCACACGATGCAGCGTCTCGTAGGTCTGCTTCGCGTTGTTCATTTGCTGTTGATGTGCCTGGGCCGCGTTGGAGGGCGGCAACACAACAGTGACGTTACTGCGAGAAGATGGCGCGCCATTGCGTGGCGTGACAGCGGTGGATGACGAGTGATGGGAAGGAACATTGAACGTGGTTTGCCCTCGACGTGGGGTTGCCTGAAACGGCCGATTCGGTTGCATATTTTTTATTCCGATGATTGGTTGAGAGTGACAGATGTGGTACTATTTTGGTATCTGTAGTTCGCTTTTGAGTGTTGTCTACGAATTTGTGAAGTTTCGTCTTTCTCCTTAGTTGTTGAATATTTGAACCAGTGCTGAAAACACAAATATCAGGCAACGATAAAAATCTGAGCAAGGCTACTACAATGAAAAAAAAAAAAGATATTTCGTGTGTTGGATGTTGCATAGAATAAAAAACAGAACTCTCCACATCTTGCGTCATGCGTCCGCTCAAAGGCACAAAATCACACCATCTGTGATTTGTCAGCATCGGACGATAAAAAAGCCTTCAACTCCTTTCGCATTGTTGTTTTTGTTTTGTTGTTGTTGTCGTTTTCTTTCAGCTTTTTCTTTTTGTGTGTGTGTTTCGTACCTCAACTCAGTCATCAGTTCTTCACAAGCTTCGTGAGAGCGGGAACCGCGTCGAACAAATCAGCCACCAAGCCGTAGTCCGCCACCTGGAAGAAGGGTGCGTCCGCATCTGTATTGATCACAGCAATCACCTTCGAGTCCTTCATGCCAGCCACGTGCTGAATAGCGCCAGAGACGCCAGCACCAATGTACAGCTGCGGTGCAATGGTCTTGCCGGTCTGGCCAATCTGCATATCGTTAGGGCAGTAGCCGGCATCGACAACAGCACGGGTCGCACCAACAGCAGCCTTCAGGGGCTCAGCGAGGTCAAACAGCAGCTTGAAGTTGTCGCCGTTCTTGAGGCCGCGGCCTCCCGCCACTACCTTCGGCGCAGTGGTGAGGTCGGGCTTGTCGGATTTGGCGATAAGGTCCTCCACCCACTTGGCGCTGCTCACAGCTGTGGACGCATCCGTCTCGACAACAGTGGCAGAGCCGCCCGTCAGCGCCGCACGGTCGAAGCTAGTGCCACGCACCGTGACGAACTTAATCTTGTCTGAAGATTTCACAGTCGTCACTGCATTACCAGCGTACATTTGACGAACAAACGTGTCCTCGCTTTCAATGGCAGTGATATCGCTGATTGGCATCGAGTCGCTCTTGGCAGCAGCTCGGGGAATGACATTCTTGCCGAACGCAGATGTGGCAGCGAAGACGTGGGTGAAGTTGTGCTTATCCACAAGTGACTTCACGAGCGGTGCAATTTCCTCAGGAAGGCCGGCGGCGTACTGCTCGCCCGATGCCACTAAGACTTCGGAAACGCCATTCACCTTCGCAAGCTCTGCGCCGAGGCTCTTGGCGTCCTTTGCGGCAACGAGAGCCGAAACAGAGCCAACTTTGGTGGCGGCAGTGATCGCGGCAAGGCTTGCGGGAACAATCTTGCCGTCCAGATATTCAGCAACGACAAGTGCCTTGCCGAAGAGGCGGGAGGACGCACGGAGCATATTTACTAAAATCTGAAGGGGATTATTTCAAGGTGACAGCACACCAAAGGAAACGAGAGAAGTTACACTCGGGAACAAACAATAAACATTCCTCGAAATAGAACTATTCCAGCCAAAGCTCATGAACACGCTATGGATTTGGAAGAAAAAAAAGATTGCGCGCGTCATAGAGCATACCCGCCACAATGTGCTACCACTCGCTGCTTCGGCATTTCAAGCTGCCTGCCGCCAGCAGCAGCATCGGTGGTAGCTCATTGCTCAGCAGCAACAAGTTAGCGAACCAGTCTTCTGACGCTTCTTCTGCAGCAGAGCCTCCGTCTAGCGCCGATGCCGCGTCTGGTCCCATGTAAGACACCACACGCACAAATATCATTGCAGTCTTTCCACCATTCTGTTCCACCTCTCGGGGAGAAACAATAGCTCAGCAAGAATAAAATAGCGTCGCTATCATGCGGCACCCACACATCGACAAACACTTCGTTGCGTTTGCTGTTGTCCGTCAGCTCTGCCATGTTCAGTTTGTCCATATTCCGCGCGAGAAGCAAATTCATCTGCATGAGACTGACATCACGAGCAATGCTGCAAAACTCTGTGATGTCCGCGTAGCTGCACAAGTCTGGCTCTCCTGTCAGTCGCGTAGCGTGGCGTTGGGCAATCATGCGCTCGAGGAGTTGCTGCTCTACCACTTTGCTTTCAAACGTGTGAGGAGCGCGGAATAGGCCCCACCCGAATGGCACTTTCATTTCGTGCGCTTTCGCCATGGCGTCCTCTAAGAACTTCACGGTAGAGTCCACGGTGGACGTGGGGGCGGTGGTGGGGAGGGGAGGAGGAAATACTGATGACGATGACGGTGGAGTTGCGAGCGCTGCGTTGCTGCCGTTGATGGCCATTTTCATTGATCGTGACGAGGAATCTGTTGTGGCTGTAGTAGGTGTTGCTTGGAGGGTTGGCGGTGGTGGGGGCGCTGCACGCGGTGGGAGGGTGCTGCGCTTCTGTTGATTTGGTCGATACGCAAAGCTCCCCTGCATTGTTTTCTCCAACCATGTCGCGAAACCCTCACGAGTTTTGACTTCGGGGCCATCAGCGTGCAGCGCAACGGGTCCGTCGGCATCGTGCTGTTTCTTTTCGTGAAGAAGTCGCAACAACGTTGCATGAATGACCGAATTTTGTTGCGACGCATGTGGAGCATCATCGCAATGAAGTGGGTCCCCTGAGGTTGCGCGGTGCGGGCTGAACGACGTGTCCTGACCATCTGCCGACCTCAGTAGACCACCAGCACCACCAGTAGATGCAACCGACATGACTTCTGGGAAATCTTCACCAACTGCAAACGACTGGACCAAAGGGATATCAATGTCGCCCATGTCAGACGCCTCCGACGTCATAATATTCGCCACAGCGCCAAACTCATCCAGCAAAATGCCCCCCTCACCTGAAGGAGGGCCCCGCATTGCTTCCGCAACTTCATCCGTCGCTATTGGCACCGGGTTGTCGCTGGTCGAGGACACCGCGTGGGCTGACCACGAGGCAGCCTCCGGTGCGTGGCGTGGCGAAGACCTCGTAGGTTTGGTAAGCGGGATCCAAGCCCCATGCGTCGACTGAACGCTGCTTGCAAACACTGCAGGGACAGGCACGCCAGGATGATTGGAGGACGCACCCACTCCACCACCCTGCGGTGGTGAAGCCGATAGCGACGAACGTTGCACCCCAAGAGGACGATGGGGAGGCTGATTCCCAACGCGGCGTTTCTTCAATTGTTCGTTGAAGATAGCTGTGGCCGTCCGTGTGATGGGAAGGCTTGGAAGGGGCTCGTCCGATGTCCTCAGCGTTCCACCAAGCATTGTTGATGCAGCGGCGGCGCTTGGGTTACGACCATTATTCATTGTCGAGTTGAGGAGGCTGAATGCTGTTCTCGTGAGAGAGAACGCTATGTGCTGATGTTGAGCGTCGTCGTCATCGTGGTTGTGCTCATCGCCGCTACGGTGTGCAGCATGAGTCGCACTTAAAAACCTCGACGTGTAATCGGTGGTGGTGCTCTGGCGGCGGATTTCTGGTGACACTGGACGCATAGGAGGTGATGGGTTGGGCATCATATGATCAAACTCGGCGAAGTGAACTGCTCGATTGACATACGCACGTTATGTGCTGATGTTGAGCGTCGTCGTTGTCGTGGTTGTGCTCATCGCCGCTGCACACCGCAGCAGCGGCAGCATGAGTCGCACTCAAAAATCTCGACGTGTAATCGGTGGTGGTGCTCTGGCAGCGGATTTCTGGTGACACTGGACGCATAGGAGATGATGGGTCGGGGGGTGGCGGCATCATATGATCAAACTCGGCGAAGTGAACTGCTCGATTGACATACGCACGTTGCTGGTGCCGAGCAGTAGGTTCGAGCGCCATGGTATGAGCCAGCTCATCGGCGTCGTCAGCTGGGTCGAGCATCATCGCTGCGGAAGCACGCGTTGATTTTACCGCAAAAGAGGAACGGCCGGTGAGCAGAAGTGAACCTGCACGACCACCTACAAATGAGGAAGATGAGCCAGCGTTGTTGTTCAGTGAATCTCGTTGCGTCCCACGAAGGAGTGTCGGCGATGGCGGCGCTAGCAATCCGCTGTCTCGCTTGTTGGTGGGGATAGCAGTGGAGGAAAGCGCCGGCATGGACTTCGCATAGTCCCTTCGCTTGCTAGTCGTTGCGATCAAAGGCTCACGCTCATCAACACTCTCTTCGAAATCAATAGAATGTTCTTTCTTCAACGCGAGCCCACCTGATCCTGTGGCACCTTTGGTCGAAATGACATTTCCTTTGGTATCTCGCTTGAGATCCCAGAACTCCGTGGCTCTGTTGTTGACATCCTTCAGTGGCCTCACAGTTCCAAACGTGTCTTGCGTGGCTCCGCCAAGTGTCGCTTTGTAAGCTTCGTGTGTAGGGGCGGCGTTGTTGTTGACGTTACCGAAGTTCGACTGGGAACCACTGCTCCCTGTAGCGCAGTAGGAATCATAAATATGGTGAAAGTATTCACGCTGCAAAATCTCGTCAAGACTCAGCAACACTGTATTCGGCCGCATCCCTCCCAATCCACAGGTGCGCAGCATCCCTTGTGTGGCACCCCGAAGCGTTTCGCCGCAAGTCACCACTGCAAACGCCTTGATACCGCTGGTGGAGATGAAGTCCATCAGCCATCCCTTCCACTGGAAACACGGAGCGATGGTGTCGTGGAAGCTGCCCTCCAACACCAAACACAACTCGTAGAGGCCGCCTTTTTTGAGATTGTTGGTCACGTGTACTAAGTTCAAACTGCATAGTGGGTCCGTGACGACGTGCAGGATCGATGGGCGCCAATGGCGGATGTGCTCTTTGCGCTCGTCGAGTCGGAGCAGCCACTTGCGGACAATGTAAAATACCAACGGCTGGGAAGCGTCGCCCCAAGACACTTTAGAGGGGTCGATGTACATGTCCGCGATCACCAAAATCAGCGCCATAAAAATAAGCACGCCAATGGCGACCAACGGGTTGATGAAGAACATTACCACCGCGCAAAGAAACGCGCCGCATAGTGCGGTGGTTGTGTTGAAGAACGCATACACTGGCCGGAAACTAACGATGCCAGTGACCGACGACAAAAAGGTGCTCAAGTTGAGGGCAAGGAAGTTGGCGCAGAACACCTGAGCAGCCACAACAGAGGCGTCGGTGTACGTATTGCCAATCAACAGAATCAACTGGATCATGCCCCAGTAGATGAGCGTCACATGGCGCGTAGATGCATCCGCGAGTCGTTGCAAAACACCAAACGGCAGCAGCCGATCGCGTGCAATCGCTCGCAGCACTCGTGCAGAGCCAACCATCATACTCAGCCCCGCTGCAAAGCTTGCCACAAACTCTCCAGGGGCAAAGATGTACGTGTCGGATGCGCCCCGTCGTAATGCATCGTATCGTGTTCGCAACACGGTCCTCTCCATCGATCCTCCCACTAATACCGCCATGATGATGTACGTCGCAAAGGATAGCGACCAGGCGTAGCCGATGCCTCGGGGGATGGCCTTGGCACCATTCTTCAAGTCCCCGCTAAGGCACACGCCACTCATCAATCCGCTGACGCCAGGAAACAGAACGGCCAACGCTCGCTGGAAATCTGAAGAGGACGAGAATGCAGGTGCCCAGTTATTTCTAAAGGTGGACATGGACAACCCTGTGAACCCCTCAAACAGCGGAGATGGTGATGATGTTGTGTTGTTGTTCTCTTGGCCATTCCATCCTCCTCCTCCTCCTGCCGCCACCCCACTAGAGACGAAGAGAAGCGACGAGGACGCACCAGGCGTTGGTGTTACTGTTGTTGTAGGAGGCAGGGGCGAGGGGGTGGCTGGGTTGTATGGCACCTCGGGGTTCTGGACACGGAGAATGTACACAATCACATCCACCACCGAGATCAATGTCAATGCCAAGCACACGACACGGAACATCTTCTCCACCTTCAAGAACGCAATGAGGAGGAGCAACAGGAGCATGAAGGAGCTGACCACGAGTGTGACAAGATAGGGGTTTTCCTGATACCATTCCGAGATAATCCCTGTGTCTAACGTGCTAACAATCAGCTCCGACCCGCCGACTAGGTACATGGCCGTCGCAACAGAGTTGGCCAATACAAATGTAATACCAACAGTGGTGCCTATTTGAGGACCAAGGCATCGGGCGATCATCATGTACGGGCCGCCATCTCCGGTGAAGCCGTTGGTGCTAATCGCCGCTAATGAAATCGTCGTAAAGAACGTCACCGCAAAGCAAATCACGATGCCACCTAACGTGAGCCACACACCGCATTCGCCCACCATCCACGGAAGCCGAGCAAATAACACGAATCCGAAGATGCTAAGCGATACCGGCAGGAACACGCCGTCCCATGTACGCTTTGTGCGCTCTGTGACGGAAGCGCGCACCCCGCTGCCTGTCATTTCATCATCTTCGATGGTGCGGTTGTAACCTCCATACCCCTCGTAGCCAATATGTCCCGACGACGAGTGATGAACGGGGTGGTGAAGCACGGCTGGCATTTATCTTTCAAAGTGTATGAGCTTTGTGAGTGTGTGTGTGGTTGTGCGTGTATGTGGGGAAGTTCGTACAATGATTGTAATGTCCTTGACCCTTCCCAAACACAATACGCTACTTCGTGTTCCTCAAACTATCAAGTGAGGGGGGGCATTTTTTCAAGGGGTGTCAGCAACGAGCAATTATCAGAAATATTTTTTTCTCCCTCAGAAATCGCTTTTTTGAATAAATATCTCTGAAATATCTCAAAATATCTCAAAATATCGCTGCAAAGCAAAAAAAAGCGCGAAATATCTCCGAGGGGCAGGGTCATTCATGCAACTTAAGAGGGTCGCATTCTGTTCCTCCATTGTCCAAGAAACGGTCCATGGTCAGCTTGTTGTATTGGCTATTGACAATTGAAAAATGATGACCCTATTTGTTGATTGCTTGCAGTCAGTTGAGAAGAAACCTGACAGAGAATTTTAGATAAGAGCAAATACATAAGACAGAAACAAGAGGGAGTAGCCACCAAAAGTGTGAAACCTAATCATCAAGAAAGTCATTATGTCCGACGAAGAACCTGGCACGCCGCCCCCGCGCAAGTCGCACGTCCGTGGAAGAGGTGGTCTGACGACACCATTGGTTACAGCACGACCTTCACCACCGCCGGCACCACTACCGCCTGCGCTGCCCTGGCCTGTGATCCTACGCCGGCTGGCACGCACGTGCCATAGTGGGGGTTTGGCTGCGTGGAGTAAATCCATCCCGCGTTCTCACCCAGCTTCAGGTGTGCCACCAATTCTTCCGGAAGGCTTCCAATGATGGTTTCGTTGAGTTGGGAGGTCAGTGGCTTCTGCGTTTCGGGTTCTTCAACATCCGCGTTGACACTTGCATCGTATGGAAAGGGTGCGATGAAAGCAGCTGCCAAGTCCGCCCATGGCAAAAAATAAAACAGAAGCTTGGTTGAAAAGAGTTAAAAGAAAAACGTAAAAATGAAAAAGAAGGAAAATAAAAACTAGTTAACAGTCATCTTCGTCATCACACCCCGCTCTAGGCCCCGAAGAAGGGGTCGAGGACATTCGTGAGGATCGAACCGTTTGCTCATGCGTCGCAAACAAGAGATCAAAGGCACAAATATGCGACAGGAGAGTTTTGCGATGGTTAAGTAACCGCTTCGGTGTTCGGGACTGGATTATGTACGTGCTGAGGTTGGACCTCAGCGTGTGGAACAGCATCTGGCAACAGCTCGTCGCCACCTTCAGTTGGCTCAAGGGTTCGTTGGCGCTTTGTAAAAGTGTGTCGGAAAACACTCCGCTGCTAAGCTTGTACCTCTGCCATTCTTGTCCTTAAGTTGGGATCTCGCTTCTACCCGAAGGCCAAGGAATCAGGAATCAGGTTTTACGTACATTTCGCCGAAGCCGTATGCTACACGTACTTTCACGAAGAAAAAATGCTTGAGAACATCCTCAAATTTCAATGCTTTTTTAACACGATCTTACCGTCCTTGCTTCATGGTTCACGTGACGCCCCCAATGTACTCACCTATTAGAAGCTTGCGATAAACCTCATCCCCATCGGTGACAAGGTCCGCGTCCTGATCGTTCTTCCAGTCAGTGACTCGGCCGCCACAGCTTGTAATCACATGCACTAGTGCGTTCTTCGAGACACCAACACTGTCTGAAATAAAGAAACATCTGCCAAAGAGGACTCCTCTTGCTTTCGCAGTGTCGTTTGATCTGGTCCTTTGCAAAACTTGCCGCATTCGCTTACTAGTGTAGCGCTTACCATCATGGACTAGGTCAGGGATGTACTCAAACGCACGTGAAATAGGCGCTGCATCCTCCAGGAAGCTTGGAGTAACAATAGGGCAACCCCTCCCCATGGCAATAAGAAACTTGGGGGTCCTCGTTGGGGGGTCACAAACAACGAGCACATCAACGTTTTCGTCAGACATGTTGTCCACAACTCTGCCTTTGCGGGATTTGACAAGGATTGTAAATGCACGTTTCTCGTTGCTCCCAAATCCAGAAAAACACACCGTCATTGGAGCGACCGTTGCCGAAATACATGTCAAGGTGCCGTTTTCGCTTCTGTTAGCTTTCCTAGGTAGGGAAAACGCTTCGTCGTCACCATCGTTCCTGCTATGCTTCCGACTGCAGGCTACCGTTGCTTGTGCAATATCGTCATCAGCGTCGGCTCCACATTTCATGTGCTTAGAGTGTGGTTGGGGCAGTTCAGAGCCCTCGCTTTCGTGAGCATTCTCAAAAACTTGGCGATGCGCAATTGATAGATGGCTGCTCTCGGGGGAGGTCCGCTGATGTTCTCTGCTTGCCGTTGGTGCACCAATCATTGTTGCACTCGATGAAGGTTGTGCACCATTGATCAATACAGGAGATGACTCAGGTTGTGCAAAGTAAGAGTCCCCTTCGAGTGCGTCGCTGCGACGAGAAGTGGACCAGGCACGAGTCACAAAACAGACAGGAATATCGCTCAAAGTTCTAGGTGAGGGAGGCCGGTTGGGAAAGGGCCCATGTAACGGACTTGGTCCTGAAGATTGTTGTGGGGAAAGTGCAATCGAATCAATCACTAACACCAACTTCACGTCACCAAACAGAAACATGGTGCCACTCACACAATAATAACTCCTCTTGGCAGCCAGAGCAATTGCACACCCATCACGTACAGCCATTTGTGTTCCATTAGTACTCGCAGCATCGGAAATCCAAACATCACCATTTGGAGCAACAACAATCTCTGCGTGAACGCGGCTGATGGCAAAACGTGGCGACTCAAGATTGATAAAAAAGACATCATCAACCACACTGGGGCTTCGTCCAATGAGATTTCGACCTTCGAACAAAGCAAAAGTTGCACCGGTTTCGGAATTAAGGAGCATGTAGGGCACAACTCCTCGAGGCGCGAGTGGCAGAGACAACGATAACATGGTGCGCTTTGACACTCACAGTACATCAAAAGACAAACACATGGGATAAAAAAGAAACATGTTCACCATTCCAAACCATTGCAACCAAGTTATTGTTATATTCATTGTCCTTGTCAGCACAAGGCGCAGGTCCTCATTTGCTGTAACAACATTTTCAAAGTCGATCTTCAAAGAACTACCGTTTCTCTCCTACTCGTTGCGTTGCCAAAGACGTTGTGCCGCTTTGCCGCCGTTACTTCCATGCAGTCATAGTTTGAGCTGCTGCTCAGAACCGCGC
>CYKH01000089.1:0-22899 GCA_001460835.1 Bodo saltans | reverse complement strand
CCAGTGGGCGACAAGTTCTGATCAAAGTCACGCTGAACTTTGAAAAACATGTCGAAGCATCGCGTAGCCTCGACCTTGACGATCTCGGCCTCTCCTACACGCGTTGCGAGGAGACCGGGCGCATTGCGCAGCAAGTGCACAATTTCCACTGCGGCGGCAACAAGGTCTTTGTTTTCGTAGTACATGATGTCCGTGACAATGCCGAGCAGGCGATCTTCGAGGAATGTTCCTCGAAGTTCTTGAACAAGCACCGAGGCAACTTTGGTGGCGGAAGCTCCATCCTCATCTTTGGCGAGGTCAACGAGTACAAGGTCTGTGACGCGTCGCAGTTCATGCTCAAGAACAGTGAGGAGGAATTTACAGAGCCCCAGCTTCATGCGCATCGCATTTTCAGTATCCTCCGAACGCTTGTAGCGTTCCGGATTTTTGGCGACGTTGGTCGTGTCCAGACAGCGAATGACCGCATGCACAGCCTCGACGAGCTCCTCATGCGTGTAAGCACCGTGCATCACAATACTGTGCCAGATGTGACTGAGGACAAGCACTAAGTCGCTCCCCGCTGTTCCAACTTCCTTTTCTCGAAGCTGATCCACGTACACAAGAGCCTTAGACTTGACATTCTGAAGAAACTGCTCCGCCTCATTGAATGTGCTAAAACCAGTGCCGACACTCCAAGGGCTGCCAAGGGATGACGTCCCGGAGGTGATCGACGAGGAACTTCGAATGGCCAGACTATTGGTTGGAATTGCCAACGACGCTGCTGGGGCACGAACTAGCGAACCACAAGTGCGCAGTGGCTTAGGGTGACGAACAACGTAGTGGCTGAGGATTTCACGCGTGAACAAATGGAGAGCTAGCGTAAAGTACGACGACCGAAGGAAGTCACTGCACGAGAACTCGGGATCAATAGCTGCTGAAATATGACCCTGTGTCATGTAAGACTGCACTGCCGCCAGGCACGCAGGATCGCTTCCGATGCATAAATTACCGAGCAGCTCGATGGATGACTCAAAGAATTTGATCATCTTGGGCTCTCCAGTCTTGAGGAATTCGGATAGCGACAGCCACACCGATTCTGTCTGCACCTTCTTGATGGGCGATGCTTGAATGGACTCAAGTGGTTTCTTTTTCTTTTGGGGCGGAGGTGGGATAAACACCATCAACTGGCCATCTTCAGACAGTTTGGTAGGATAGAGGATTTTCTCCGCGTGCTCTTGAAGCAGCAAGCGTGATACCAAAGACTGATTGTAGACCACACCGGAGCCTTTCACGACACATAAGCTTGAAAGGAAGCGCAAGTACCCAGAGCTTCGTTCTTTTGTGAGCAAGAGGCTCACAAAGTGCCGAATATTAGCTTCGCATCGCTCCTGCGGGATGCTGGAGTTGTTTGTAAAAATTTCAAGCTGTGTATCCGCCACGTGAAGTTTGTAACCCTCTTGGGCCTGCATGAAGGCTACGTACTCCACTAGTTGCCATGCGTGTGGGGATGCCTTCGACATTTGTTTGAGCAGGCGGTAGCAGAGTCGACAGACGCGATGCACGTGTTCCAATTTGTCGTCTAACAGGTTCTTGATGGACAGGACACCACCCTCAAGGGGGAGTTCCAGTTTATTCTCTTTGGTGGCGGACACGAACGGGCAGAGGAGCACTTCCATGACAATCCTATGAAGTTGTACTTCAAACATCGATTGCTGGTGAGTTGGGATCGGCAAGCCCTCGCGGGTGAGGGGGTCATCGTCCTCGCTATCAGTGCAAAAGCACGTCAGTGCAGCAAGGCTCGCTGCCGCCCGTTGCACGACACGTGTTACCAGTGGATCTTGCGGCCGAAGCTGGCAGTGAGGATCCTGCATGGTGTAGAACATCTTGATGTAGCTCGACAAGAATTCCACGTTTCCAATCAAGTAGCAGAGTTCTTGTTGCCTCTTTCGTGGCACCATGAGGACCGTGACGGTGTCCTCAAGGTTCGCGTGGTCAGCAACTTCCAACGTAGAGACGCTGCTGCTGAGGAGGCGACGAGAGGAAAGGTATGCAGCAGAGTTGCGGTGTCGGATCCGAACAAACGACTTGCTCGAGAATATTTTAGAATGGCTGCCACCTCCTGAAGACACCACTTCAAGTTCAAAGATGGTGGCTTCTAGAGCCTCCAAGGTGTTAAGCTCTGTGAACGTAAATGCGTGACTGTCGAAACCAGCCGACGCAGGGAGAGGGGGAGGTACCACTGAGGATGGTCGTGCGAAACTGCTCGTTAACGAGTACCCAGTTGCACCGGCCGCATGACCAGGGGGTGACGCGACAGCATTGCGAGCGAGGTACAACCCTGACGCTCCGTGGCGAATGCGGAACGGCGCGTGAGGTTCAATCGTTCCTCCAACAGTTGGATCGACGTGTTCAAAGAACCACAACGCATTGCAGCCGTATTCTAAGTGCTCAGGGGACAAGTTCGTGACGGGGCGGTCATAGTGATGGAAACACGCATTTCCTGCACCGCTAGCGGACGACGACAGTCCACCTTCACTCGTGTTGGAGGTAGTGGACGCGGAAGGCTTTCCGGACAACGAGGAAGGCGCCGCACCGTTGGTGGGGCTCTTCGCTTTCCGCTGCTTCTGGTGCTGCTGAATTTGGGAGTATGTTCCAATCGCCACGGCGTTGGCAACAGGTGACACAGCGGCTCGCTGTGCGGTCGAAAACTCTTGCGCAAGTCGTTCGTCGCTTAACACTGTCAGGAGGGCATCCTTTTCTCGATGAAAGATCAGTGATGCGCAACCTGCACGAAGAACAGGGTGCCTCTCGAGCTCTGGCTGCTCTGCCTCATCATACAGGTTGATCTCAAGTGACGTCGCCGTCTCGGCTGCAGTACACTCTGCTTCCTCAGGGCCAGTCGACAACGCGGACACCGCGTGTAGAGACAAGTGAGAGGATTCTTGCTGCAAATAAATCATGTCTCCATCGTAAACTCGGTCACCCTCGGATCGAATCTTGTACCGAGGCATCACGCGGAAGCGGCACGCAAAGCCGGCGTCTTCTTGAGACATCAACACAGCGCTAAAGTGGCTTGAGTTTGCATCAGCGGGCTTACGCACAACTGTGACATACAGCCCGCTGTATGCGTGGACTAGGCACACAGTACGGCCATAGGTAAGGTGTTGACTTGCGGAAGAAGCCCATCCATGCTCCGACAGCAAATTCTTGGATTGACGATTCGTTGAGGAGGTTTGCTGTGGAGGAAATTGAAATCGAAATACACACCGATCGAATTGAAGCAACGGAAACTGAGGCTTCTCACGGCGGCGGACCACCAAGCGAGGATCTGCGAAGCCAGGAGAGGCGACATAGGCTCCCAGGTCGGCTGCAAGTCGTAGTGAAACGCCAGCACCAAAGCTGATTGGAGATTCTGGGTTCATGTTTGGTGAGTAACGTTCGATTGTTGTCTTACAAAAGATCTTAACTTTTTTCCTTAAGTGAACACTATGTGTGTCCTCGATAATGTGGAATGATTTTTTGTTCTCTTTTTTATGTTGCGTTGTTTGCTCTGTTGTAGGCTCTGGTCGAAAAGTTGAAAGAAACCATGCGCGTCATAAAAAGTGAGATAGAGATACCTCGGTTAGAAAGACGTTCATTGCTCTCAACTAGACAAAGAAAGGGAAAAAAAACAACTAACTGTTGACTATTCTTTGCCAATCTCAAGGTGAGGATGCATCTTTGGAAGTTGCATCACGGGCTTGGCCACAGGAGCCCCAACATACTTTCCACGGAACAGCTCCGTATCGCCATACGCACTAGGTAGAGGCCCGCATAACTTGGCCCCAGAGCTCCATTCAAATCCAAACTGCAACACATCCTTCAATTTCTTGTCACTTTCTAACTGCAACACCTGCTGGATTCCACCAACAAACTTTTTGTTGACGAACAAAAGTGGGAGCGTGGCGTCAACCTTGTGCTGATCTGTAAAGTGACGGAGGTCCACAAGGAGGCGCCTGCTTGACACGTGGTGGTCGAGGTCAACGGGCTTGCACTTTGTGCAGTACCAGTTGACGTAGTGTCGCATTCGTGCGGAGTCTACCGCGGAGGTCCGTGGGGAGGTGAACATGACCGCCCAGTATTTATCAAGGTACGCCTGAACTGAGGAAGCCACGAAGGGTGGATGCCGGACTAAGCGTGGCACATCGTGCGTTGGACGAGGCATAAATCTCGATGGGCGCCCCCTTCCTGACCTGAAGCAAGTGAGATAATCGATACAAGTGCAATACGAATTCCCGCTCGACAACGAAGGATTCGAGTGTTACAATCAGATTTGCTCTCCACATGACTACCTCCCAAAACCGAGGCAGACAAACAAAAAAAAAAACTACACACAAGAAGTGAGCACCAACTAAAAAGGCCTTCTCAATACCGTCCGCCGTGCATACCTTGAGATTCACCGCCCCTTCTCTAATGCAGGGATTGCATTGTACGCCCATATACTTCTTTCTTGGACTTGGGAAGGACAGACTTCGTGAGCTGCTTGACGGTGTGCAAGTCGCGCTTATCAAGCCCGAGCTCTACCGCGATGCGCCGTGTCACGTCCGGCAAGAAGTCGTTATCAGATGACAGCTCCCGCATCATCGGTCCACATGCAAGACGATGTGCCTCCCAGTTCTTCCACTCAATCGCCTGACCACAGTCAATGCACAGAACAACTTGATGCTTCTCCATGTGTGCCTCGAGCTTAGAGAGCGGGACCGTAGCATCACATTCACCGCACCACCTGACAGATCGAATGCACTGCATCCAGTGCTCGTGGAACTCTTTTGACGCCACATGACCTTTGCAGTTCTTACACCAAAGCTCTGAACTTCGAGAGACTGGCAGAGAGCGGAGTTTGCAGTAGAAAATCCGCGTGGGCTCGTGCACGATGCCTTCTAGCTTCCAAAAGTCTCTGATGTTGATTGCTTGAAAATCACTCCAGTGCTGCACTTTGGACAGTAAGTTGCCGAGGTCGTTTGTATCCGCCATGCGCCGCCCATCGATCATAAAACCTTTCAGTCTGCACCGCTGATCTCGAATGATCGTGCGGGGCATCACCATGGTGCGAGGGTAGAGCGGGAACTGCTCCGTGTGATACCGCAGCTCGGGATACTCACTGTGGTACGTCGTCACACGAACGCGAGGGATGTCTACGGTGCGCTGCAGCGAGGGGAATAGCATCGTGATGCGATGCTCGTGAATGCGCACCACCTCACCTACAACCCCAGCGGGAATATCAACAACGGGCGCCCCTGCTGCTGCTGGTGATGACGATGACCCTGCTGACTTGTGTTTGCTGTAGTTGCTTGCCGCTCGCTTCATCAGCGGGAACACTAAGTGCGCCTTGTTCCCAACTTCAAGTTTCAGCTTTCCCAACATACCATACCGTTCAGCAAACGCTGACGTGTAGAGCATGCCGATCAAAAAGTTTCCAATCTCCACACGCTTGATGTGTACCGCCTTCGGTGGGTTGTGCAGCGTGAACGGTTGCTTCGGGAAGCGTGGGTTGATCTCGAACTGACCCTTGGAGGCATCCAGCATTGGTGTCATCATGCGACGCTTGTCCTCCCGCTGCTGCTGCTGCTTCTTCTTGTCATCCTCTTCCGCGCTGCCCGAATGAACTTGAGCGCGAGTCGCATGAGCGGCATCCACCATTGTGTGTTGACTTTTGGTTTGGAGCGTGGCAATATCATCGTTGGTGAGGGTGCCCATCAATGCAGCGTCGGTTAGCCTTCCAAGCTCCTTGTCTTGTCCGTAGATGGTGGGAAGGTACAGCTGTTTGGGGAACAGACGATCCCAATCGGGGAGCTGGAAAAGGTAACCACCGGTGTCAGACCCAGGATGTACGTTCATCGCCCAAAAATCAGCGGAAGCGATGACACGAAGCCCGCCAAAAGGTTCTGGGTTGTTTCGTACACGTCGGCACACTGCATCAAGAGAACGAAGAATCACGCAGGGTGCTAGGTGCAGGGAATCAAGAATGATCGCATCGCACGTGACGATACTGTGAACAGCGTTTTCATACACGGCGCTTACGAGGCGGACATGACGCTCCAATGTCCCCTCTAGCTGCTCCTGGACAGGCAGCTCATCAGAATTCACACGAAGCCCCAGAAGATGGTGGACTAGAATGCCATCAAGTCGATGGGCTCTCAGTGGGTCAAAGGACGTGAATGCAACCTCCAACCCTTGCTCGTCTCGAAGAGCCTCGCCGATGGCCCTCAGTACCGTCAATTTGCCGGTCCCTTGCGAGCCACAGAACAACATGTTATCTTTCGTCTTAAGAGCGACGCGCACCTGCGACGTGGTTTCAGGAGATGCAAGATGATGCCAATCGTGAATATCTGCAAAGAAGCCGCGAGGATCCACTTCACGAACAATCTTGCCACGTGTTCCCCGCTTCAGTGCTGTTGACGTAGGCTGCGACTCCGAGGTCGTGTCTGGTGCAGCCACCGAGTTACACCACCGCATTATCGTTGTAAGCGCGGTAGCTTGGACGCTAGTGTTGGCTCCTCTGATGCGCATTTTTGCCGCGAAATGTTTGCCTATCTTTTCCTGCTCTGGTGAGGTTCACGATACGAGAAAAGAAAATAAACGTTACGATCACGATATCGCCATCGCACAGTTTTCGAAAAAAGAAAAGAAAATTGTCACACAAAAAAGCTCATCGCTTTGCATCGGAAGCACCACTTGCACCACTATAAAATACGAGCCTCCTCCTTGACACCTTGAGAATACGAACCGTATCCACGAGCCTCTTCAACACGACATTCACACCGTACATCAAATAGAACACGAGACCTACTGAGAATACATCAGCAGGCGAAAGCACATTTGCTGAAGCAATTGGGTGAACGTTGCTAAAAAGGGATCCAAACGGCGGAGGGAGATCCAGCGAGAGGGCCATCTCCAGCCACGAGTTAAAAATATGTGGAGCAATGAGTGCCACAAGCGCGGACAAGGCAAGAACCGCAACGCCGGTTGACAAGTGGTGCACAGCTTTTGGGAGCCACAAGGCGGCAACAGCAACCGCGCATAGGACAAATAGCCCCACAACAACTGAGGCACTGTATGAAATGGAGACTGTGGTCATGTGTTCTAAGTTTATCTGGGGAATCTTTTTTGTGTGTCAAAGAGCGACAGTTTCATCATTATTTTTTTTCCTTGAAAGCCAATCACTTCTGTCACAATTCCTAGCAACACAAACATTGAACATTCGACAAATCGCTTGAAGGCTACAATCACCTCCGTCGTCGCTTCAAGCAACACCTCACAAAGGTAACAGCGATCGCCATGCTACACAGGGCAGCAATGCAGACATCAACAGGATCATACCTGGTGCCGCCGGGGGTGACAGCGCGGGCTCGGGCAGCAGAGATGCTGCGATGGGCAGAAGCGTCCCTGTCAATGGGTGCTCGAACAGGAGGGTTCCATTCTTCACCTTTGAGGAGTAGGCTTGTGCTTGTGCGTGCTGAGGCGGCGGCGTTGTCCAACGAGCAGTTGTTCCACAGCGACACATCCACTCGGAGACGCCACAAATCGTTCCAGTAGGCGTGAGGCTCAAAGCTTTCACCTCCAAACACGTAAAGCCAGTGGGGCGGCGCAAATGCAGCGGCGGCAAACTGACGCGACATGGGCCAATGGGAGATTGCATTCGAAGTGTGCGGTGGAGGAGCGTTGTTGATGGGTATCCAGTGTAATATGTGAAGATCAAACACCCATACGTCGCTTAATGTGATGCACGTGATGCCACATGTTGCTCCCATTGCGACTATCAGACGATCGCCGTACACGACACCCACCGCACCGCCACGAGGCGCCGGTACATCAGTTTCTGAAGAACTTCTTCCATCGTGCAAGCGACGCCACGCCCATTGGTTTGCGGCTCCTGTGTTCTTCTTCTCCAGTAGCCACACGTCATTCAGGTTTGTTCTAGGCTTTCCAAACCCACCAAACAGGATCACAGAGGATCCGTTCGTGCCGTGTGCATCCACTTGGCTGCTACCCATCGCGCACAGCACGGAAGCCCGCCTTGCTGCAGGTCCCACTGCCCCTCGAGTCGCCAACACTGACCACTCGACGTGTAGTGTGTCAGCAGTGACGGTGAACTCGCCATAATACACTGCTGCGTCTAAGAAGCCGCCTCGACCCAAGCCACCATAGAGGATCGCAGCATCTCTGCTCACTGCAACCATCATCGCGCTGATACGCGGCCCCGGAGCACTTGCATCGGTGGTTGTGAGGTAACCCTCTCCCGTTTCAAGGTTCACAGCAACCATGCTCCCCACCACAGTGAATCCATCGACAGCACCTCCACCGAAGAGAACGAAAATGCGCTGCTCCAGGGTGGGCTGAATCACAGCGCTCGCCGCTTTGTACCTTGCATCACGCCCAATTGCGCCGCTTGCACGGAACTGCGTCCAGGAGAAAGGTTGGGGTGACGAGTCTTTCTCCTCTCCTGTCGTCACAGGCCCGAGCCAGAAATCCCCCGCTAGCCAGACAGCCTTCATCTTGGCTCGATCAAACAAGTAGCCTCCGTTGATAACGAGTGACCCCTTGTCAAACACCATCACCGCACCGTAGCGCTTTGCTGGGAACAGCGGGTCATTGACACCCGCCTCCAAATCATATCCCTTCACCTCCTCCCACGGCCTGCAACCAGCACCAAGAGCGATCGTTGTGATCATGTGCAACGCCAGCAGGAACAGCGTTGTCATCGGGTGCGCAATCATCTTACATCATCGATCTATGTGCAGTTTTGTGATCCATATCTAAACGCCACGTGGCATCTTTGTTGAGAGGGGTATTTTGCAAACAGTGAGAAAATAAGTTGTTGATAACGCAACCTCTTTTTAACACTTCAAAAGAAATGTTGACGGACTTTGTTTGGAACAAACGACCAAGAAAAAGTCTATGTGATACGAACGCAGCTCATATTGTTGATGAGGACAATCGCCAGGGATACCCTCGCGAGGTCATCAAACATCGGCAAGTGCCGCACACGTACGGGCATCCCTGATGGTTGCTTCGAAAGCCATTGAACACAGCGCAGTGTTTCGTCTGTCACCCCGAACTTCATGCGATCGAGAGGTGGGGCTCCTCCCGCATCGCCCCGCACGGATGCTATTGGTCGAGAGCAAAACACGATGTAATTCATCAGAGGCACGTTAGGGTCGCGTTGAGAGAGTTCCTCAATTCCGTCTATCTCCACCGATGGGTTCCACATGATCAAGCTGGACGACAGCAACGGAGCCGGCACGGCAACTGCTGTTACAGAAAGTGACGATTCACGGTCTGCTAGCATCGTTGCCATGTGTGCGCTGAACAGTCGCCTTGTCTCAGAGAAATCCTGAATTGCACTATGCGACAACACGCGCTGAAGGAGAGATTGAAGCTCGTTACTTGCTGCAGCACCAGCTACGGCGTCTCCACTGAGCGCATCGAGGGGCACGCATAATCTACTCTCAACAAACTCTGGTGCCCTCAAAACTTTTTGTACCGTCCGTGTGAGGATTGATGCGTAGTCCCAATCAGATGTGTGAAGTGCAACTGTAATGTGCAAGCTGCTGGACGAAGAAGTTTTTGCTTCGTGAACAAAGCCGCGCGGCATGTAGAGCACGTCCCCTTGATTGATTTGAAACACCGAATGACTCGTGAGCTTCTCTTCGTCGACAGGATTGGTCTTTCCAAGTTCTTCGTCGCGGTAGGGAAGTACCACTGGATCGTTGTAGACAGTCCACTCTTTAGAGCCGTACACTTGGAGAAGCAACACGTCACGATCATCGCTGTGCTTTGGAACAGATTGTGAGTTTGGGGGAGTCAAGTATACATTGCAACATGCCATCGGGAAGCATGGCTGTTCCGTTTCAAGCTGTCGACACAACTCTCGCAGCCTGGAGCAAAACCGATCGCCGCGGTTGACGACAACAGAACATCTACTCGCAAACGCAAAGAACGGATTGATCGCTCGCTCCGCTTTGACGCCCTTCTCTGCAAACACTGTGATACCGCCATTTGACGACGTAGGGGCCTTCAATGCGCTGGTCCACAGCTCCTCTACATCGTACAACTGGAACAAGGTTTCGAGCCAATTGGGGTTGGCATGGGAGACGTGGAGTGACTTCTTCTGCCACACGGTGGCCATGAACTCTTCCACGGAGCTCACTCCACCTCGAAGAAGGTGCTCGAGGAGCATTCAACGCAAATCAATTGTATCGCGCACTTGCCTTAAGGTTAACCGCAGCAACAATTCACAAAAAAGTGTGAAGCAAGAATATTCAATCCCAGCATCCATATTGTTAAAACGCTGCTATTCGATTTTTCTTTGTTGGTAGGAAGTTCGTGTAGCAGAACAGTACAGAAACAAACGAATTGGGAATGCAAAGAAGAACGCGACTTACTGGTACAATTTCCGCAGGTAGAGACCATACTTAAAGTGTGTTCTACTCCTACTCTGTGCCATCAGCCATGCCAGCGGGACGGCGTGCGAAGTCATGAGGCGGCTTCGTACGATTCGATGCGGCGTGTCGCCCTATGAAGGTATTGGTGTACACCCTCTGCGCTTCACAGAGGCGCTGAAGTGTGTCAAACCAAACATCAAACTTATCGCGTAGCTCGGTTCCAATCTTTAGCACACGCTCCGTCGACACTATCATCACCTGATAGAACGACCTCCCGCTCTCTTCGTCAACGGTGCAGAGTGGCTGTAAGTCCATGATATCTTCGAGTTTCACGCTTTTCTGCAGGAAGAAACTGCTGTCCCTACTCTTGGCCCAGGAAATCACACCCCTATTGAGGTCAAGCCACACATACCGTCGATGCGCACTCTCAATCCTGGTCCACTTCAAGAACCAATCCCCTTGCGAGAGGACCGCAATCGACTGTTGAGGGTCGTACAATGGAGGAGCTCCATTGCTTTGTGGAGACATGGCAAGAATGCCTTTTTGATTCCTTTCGCCTTGGCGTTGGTGCTGCGGCACCACAATATCATTCGCAACGTTACGGTCGTAATGTGGAGCTTCGCAGAAGTCTTCGAATGTCTGAGACCGGAATGGGTTGGGTTTCGAGAACGTTGCGGCGGCAACGGCATTCATTGACGGCGGTGAGTGGTGCTGGGGGTCCAAAGGCCGTCCTTCATCTCCATGTCCTGCGGGAATCACCGAATAAAGGTGTTGATTAGGGTCTTGACGAGGCCGAGGCGGCTGCTCCGCAGGACGGCGTTGTGAACCGAAGTCTTGCAACTGTTGTTTTGGTGAGCGCACCAGGAGGCTTTGATTGGAAGCGTTATTTGCATTCTTGCTAGACAGTGGTGCAGCAGGAGTGTTGACAACTGCAGCTGGAGCACCTCCTGCGCGTTGCGGCGATGCGGCGTAAGGCCGAATATTGGTGGACACGAACACTGGATTCGTACGGAAGTTTTCAAAGGTGCCTCGCCGCAGCAGAGCGTCAACGGTGGGGGCACGCATCGAAGAAGCAGATGTTGGTCCTGTGGCATAAGTATTCGGCATAGATGAAGCAACCGCCACCATCGACCCGCTACGAGCACCGCTACTGCCCAACAACGTGCCCCCTGGCACAGTATTGTCATACGCTGCTGCAGTTGGGCCACTAACATACGCCGAGGACGAGTAGTGTTGTGGAGGTGGCGGTGGCATCGATGGGATATCGCTCATAGACGGTGGTGGACGCTGGGAGAACGCCGGTGGTGGTGGCATCGGTGCATTGAGAACGGACGAGCTTCTTGACGACGGTCCACCATAGGAAAGCGAGGGCACCGTGCCTAGAGACGTCATGGGAGCATGCGAAAAGGATTGCGGGGCAGTGCTGAATTGCTGCTGCTGCTGCTGCTGCTGCTGAGATGATGGGAACCGTGCCATTGGGCTAGGCTCGCGAATAGTACTTCCCTGCTGCTGTGGGGATCCGATGTGGTTGGTGGAGGTGAATCGTGAGGTGCTACTACTGACAGTTGTTACCGCCGCACCCGAATGAACGACAACACCACGATTTCTTCGGTTCTGGAGAATTCGGGCTAGATGTTGTTCATGTTCGTCGTCCATCTGAATTTGATTTATTCGGGGGTATTTTGCAAAAAAAAAGATGTGCTGCTTGACGTCAAGCGAGAAAGGAACCTTCGAGGGACAAGAAAGTAATGGCAAAAATGTGTCGATCAATGCGTTTGAAAAGAAGAAAAGACATCACATTTGTTTGATGTTGTTGCAGTGTAGATCACATGGCTGTCCACATTCCACTGAGCAAACTATACAGCACAATGAATATCATCACAGCAAAGGCGAACACTGCCACTGCGACTGCTAAAATAATGTGCAAACTTGATCGCCTTTGGCGACCATGTAAGGTGAGGTACGAGTAGGTCCCGAAGAAGGTCAATAATGGTGCCACTGCACCACATACTATGATGGGAATCACTGCGATTCCATTCGGAGCGGACGAGGTCAAGGTCCACACCATGACCAGTGATGAAACTGCTCCAGCTACGACAAGCGTTGCAGCAGAACCGCACTGGGCACCAGCAAGTTTTGCAGTTGTGTATGTGCGGCGACGAACAGTGATGAGGTACAAAATCGAGAGCAGAGGAAGGATGAGGCCCCATCGAAAGAACATCCAGAACTCTCGGGTGCCTCCTTGAATCAACCGCTTGGCACCTCGTGATTCATCGCTTTCAAGCTCGTGACGAGGCCTACCCATACGTATGATTTGTTGTGTAGCTCCACTCCCGATGAACAAAATAAAGAACGAAGATTTTTTTCCTGTTAGATCGATGGTTCATTGTGAGTCTTACAACTCTCGACCGCTTGGAAATTTACTCAATCGGCTTTCACCCCGTATTATCCCAACAAACGCACACACTCAAAACGACAATCAAAATGGAGGAGGTTCGGCCGCGTTACTTTTCAAATCATGCAGGTAACGTTTCGACCAATTGATGTGCGCGACATTCAATGGCAGCCGTAAGGCGCTTGTCACCGTTGTCACACAGCCGATGGCACGCAGCGAGAACATATAGTTGCTGTGACGACAGCTTGTCCATCGCGGATGAAACAATACCTAGCATGCTCTGCATCAACGCGTTTTGCTGAAACGAGCACACCAGCATCGCTCGCATGATTGACAATGCTTCGCTGTAGCTGACGAGCACTAAATTTACGAGGATGACCTCGGACGGCGCGATAAGTGAATTCCCTGGATGACTGCACGAGATGCGAAACGCTTCACAAAAAAAAAAGAATTCCAACGCCAGGTCAAAATTGAGTGCCTGGTTGTACAGCCCTAGTCGATGGATCATGCTCTCGTGTCGAAATCTATTGTTTCGAAGCGTTCGCATGATTTCTAACACGTGCTGCCATGACAATCCGCCCACCCGATGAACCAAAGCGCTGAGTAGCGCCCACCCAATGTGGTGATGTTGACGACTTGATGTGCTCGTATTGACAAACGTGATCAGACGCTCGTCAGTGCATTCAGTCTGAGCCACCCGGATGCGCTCGACAACCTCAGAAATTGAAATCCATGCCGGTGAACACACGTCAGCCCACAGCTGTTCGCATCGGCACTGCAGCTCAAGCTCGTTCAAATTCATTCGATTTCGGAGCTCCGCACCTCGCTTTAACAACGCTCGCCGCGTGTTGGGGTTTTGTACGTTTGCCTTAAGCGCCGCTTGGCAGCATGACGTCCAACCACCATGAGTAAGCGTTGCAAGTGTTCCATGATACTTGAGAAGCATTGCGCCAACAGCATTCCAGCAGCCCATGATTGCAAAAGAATCAATCGCCGCAAGGGCGCCAGCTGTGGGGAGCCCGTTGGATGTCAGGGCATTTTTGATGACAATTGCTCGAAGTTCTGCTGGGCATGCGTCGTGGCCAAGTCGTGTCATAACTTGTAGTAGGCTCAGTGTTTGCTCCAGCAGCGGCGGGGTGGCGCTCTCGTAAAACTGACCAAGGCGCGTTGCTGCAATGTTACACCACCTCAAAGCTAATGGATATGTGTCAAGCATCCGTGCAGCAAGCGGAAACGTCAGCGACAGGAATTCTGGGCACGTCTCAACATCCGGTGATGTGCAGATAGCGGAGTACCGATCGACTACCCAGCTCAATTGGGCTTTCTGATCGTCGTAGCGTGCAACATCGCTCAAGTACAATGTCGATTCAATGTCAAAAGAACGAACACGGCCAGGTTCAGCCAATACGGAGTCAAGTACGCGTGACGCTAGCCGAAGGTCAAGGTTGTTCAGAAGCTTCCTTTCGCGAAAAATTGCAAGAACTTCTCGCGATGTTTCTTCCGAAAACACGCACATATTCCAAATCATCGAAGTTGTGACACGATTCCTAACAACAGTGTCGTCGAACGACATTTCGCGGAATAAGAAGAGCGCGTCATATGGCCTAAGAGTCAAGCGCTCGAACTTCAGAAGAAGTTTAAGGTGAGTAATCATTGCGTCTCTGTGTGTCACGCTTCCTTTAAGAGAACAAGTGAAAGAGAATTGCAATAAGCGACAGCCAGCCGTCAAGTATGTGTGCGACGTTAGCCTGCACATTTGTTGAGCAGGAGTGAATTCGACAACCATCGTGCGAGAATTCTCTGACGAACTTTCTTTGCGCTGCGGGAAAGGGGGAAAAATCATCACTTCTTGACTTAAGCGGGAGTTTTTAAATAATTATTTGGTGACTCGAAACTCGCATATCATTACTCTGCATCTGCTGCGCGCTCGCGCTTCTCGCGTTGTGGACCGGCGTCAGCCTCTGGAGATGCCTCAACTTCAGCATCAATTTTGAGTTCATCGAGCAGCTCTTCGAGCCCGATTTGTGGCTGATCCTCTTCGCCATCGTCCTCACCGTCAAGTAATTGATCATCGGCGGGCTTCTTCTTTGGCGCCAGGTCTTTGAACACAAGCACATCGCGGCGGAGTTCTTTATCGCGTTCCACCTCGTCTTCGAACTCCTCTCGCTCATCTTGCATACTTTTCCCTCCCTTGGCATTTCCAATGGGGTCCAGAACGTCTAGATTCTTGAGCTTCCAAGTACGAAGGTGGCGGCGGCGAGTTTGACCTGCAAAGTGCTTGCGAACAAGAATCACGTCAGTCAATTGGTCAGGGCGATACCTACCAATATCGTCGTTGTTGAAGTTCATGTTCTCCAGAATATAACCCTTGACGGTATCACCAGGGTTGAGCATAGCACCGAGATGTGTCGATACAATCCACTCACGTCCCATTCCCACTTCTGAAAGCAAGCAAACGGTGGCGATGGCCTGCTGGAATTTTCCATTCACGAGCCCGCTAAGGTTGATGTCCACGACGTAGAAATCAACCATCGAACGAGATGGTGCCAAAAGGTCAAATTGGTGCTTCCAGTAGAACGTGCTCGTAATCTCGCCAGCACGCAGGGTTCTGGGGTCGAGGAACACAATGCTAGAATAGACCTTGTGGACAATGACCAGTGGACCAAGACCGCCAAGCTTCGTGTGCAGGAATGGAGGAAGGACGACAAGGTCCTCACGGCAAAGAGGGGAAATTTCAATCGAGTACGTGTAGTGCTGAATAGCTGTGTTAGACTTGGAATCGTGAGATACCAACTGCACAGCGTCGCGTCGAGTGCACGGAGATTGAGCGGCGATGAAGTCCACAAAGCTAAGAGCGTGGCTCTTGTGGCCATAGAAAAAGTCCAAACCGTCAGGATGAGACTGCACGCGCGTCACGTCCTCATGCATGCGGTGCTTCAAAATAATTTGCTCAAGATAAAGGAATGTTCTCTTATGCGACACTTTCTGGCGAAGCTGCACAACTGCATCCCACTGTGGCTGCCCTGTAGCAACTCTTTGGCAAGTTGGACATTGTTGCCACAACACCTCGTAGTCAACTTGAAGTGTTTGCTGAATAACTGTATTCGCAAAGATTTCTTTTTGAAGGGTAACCTTCAACTTCAAGCGCTTAGAGTGAGGCTCCGTCCACAGGAATGATGCATCCACAAGATTGAACTTTGCCAATCCCCTGATCCTTTTCAAACAAATGGTCATCAGTTCACGAGACTCCAATTCTGCACGGCCCCAGTACTTTGGAGGCTGATGGTATCGCAGGCACTCAGGGCAGTACACTATGATGTAATCCTTCTGCAAGCCGTCGGTAATATCGACATGAGCTCGGATGCAGCTGGGGCACATGTTGCTAGGGTTGCTGTCAATCAAGAGACCGCACACGCAACAGTGAACCTTGGCTACGAACACTTCACCATCAGCAAGCTCCATATCGGCTTTTTCTTTCTGTATGTAATGGGCGAAGCACGCCAAGAAATTTACCGTGACGAGAAATTATTGTAAATTGGAATCAGACTGATGATTTTTTTTTGGGGGGTTGTTGATGTTGTTCTCGAAGGTTGGTTGAAGGGCAGTGATGATGGGCAGGTGAAGTGCGTGTATGCACATGTGTAGCAAAAAAGAAAAAGACTCTAAATTGTAAAGACTCTTTCACGTGATATTGATTCTTTTTTTTTTTTCTTCAAGCAAACAACTTCTTTTTGCTGACTACACCCCACCTGATTCTTCGTATTTTCCTTTGATTGTTTTTGTTGTGTAAGTACAGATTGTGAACTCGTTGTTCACATTCACACCATTGCCGCACGGAGCCAAGAGTGGCGGAGCAAATCAGAAGCGTGGCAACGCTCCATCGGATCGTATGTAAAACAACTCATGATAAATTGTGCTGCACGTTCGGCTTCCGCAGGCTCCAAGAAGACCTCCAACTCTGCTGCTATGGAACGCCTGGGGTAGTGACGGTACTTGTCTGCATGAACGAATTGACCATGCTCGTTGAAGTAGTTTGCGATGTAGCGTGGTGGGTTCGGCGACCGAGCTAACTGTGCAATACGGCTAGGCACGGGGCCAATAATCTGCATAATCATCGCAAGATGCTCAACGTCCATCTCTTTCTCCACACGCGTCTTGCGTTTGGGGTCCACTAAGAAGTCTCCTGTGATCATTTCGTAGACCATGCACCCAAGGCTCCAGACGTCGGTGCGTGCAGTGAAATCCATGCCGAACAAAATTTCTGGAGCTCGGTACTCACGTGTTTGAATCATCGTCCCGTTCACGTTCGACACAACACCACTCTTGGTGCAGACAAATTCCTTCTTGCGACCAACTGCGCGAGCTAGCTCAGAGTGAGTGTTTTGAGGCTCGAGAAGTGCGGAGAGCCCAAAATCGGCAAGACAGACGAGGTAGTTTGGGTCTCCTTGCTCGAACGCCTTCTGCGCTTCCAATGGAATCAAGTCCTTGTTGCGCGCAAAAAAGCCTTGAACTAACTGAATAATCTTTGGATCAGGTGAGGAGCACAGCACGTTCTCAGGCTTGAGATCCGTGTGAATGACGTTGGCTGCCTCCAGGTCAACCAGGCCCTGCAGGATCGACATTGACACTTCCTTGATCATAACGATTTCCTTGTCACTGCGGCGACGTTTGCGTTGCTTCATTTGATCGATGATGCAGAGCATGTTTGACCCATGGACAGGCATCACCATGCAGAGGTGGCTACCATATTGCCCACGGTGTTCGAAACTATCCAAAAGCTGCGTTGTCGGCGACCCCCTGCGAAGGGCATTACGCATGAATTTCAGCAAATTAATTTCGTACTTGGAGCTCTCAGCAACACTTCCGTGGCACTTTGCAATCTTCACCGCAACGAATGTGTGATGAGGCTCCAGCGCTTCTCGGTCATACGCAAGCCACACAGTGCTAAATTCGCCCCATCCCAACTTGTGCATGATCATGTAACGGTTGCGAAGGACATCGCCTGCATTCACCGACATGTACCCTCCTTCCTTGTAGTTGTTCTGGTTCTCAACATACCGATTGTTCCATCGTTGAACAAACTGTTGCATCAACTGCCTCGAGCTGCTCGTGGCGAATACAGGAGATGACAGCAGCCGAGGTACGCGATCAACACTTACGTCAAAATCCGTCGATCGATGCGTGTTGCGTGGGGTTGTTGGGCGGGCTGCAGCGGCTACCAACGCAGTGGAGGAGTCCCATCGGCGGCTAATCGTTGGGGACGCAGCGCGACGCACAGGCTGCGTTGGAAAACCTACGGGCGTGAGTGAGTACGTCTGGCTGAGTGCTTTTGCGAGTGGTGGAGGCTGACGACGAATACCAGCAGAAGCAGAGCTTGTTGTCTCGGCATATGAAAGATCATTGCTACTGCACACAGACTCCTCAACAGTTTCGCGCTTCAACAAGGGCATACTGCTCACAGCGTGCAGACGGGTAGGCGTTGAAGTGCGCACGCGTGGCGACGTTTCGGTGGTGTTGTCCAGACGCAATTGCCTTGGTGGCGTTCTAAACGAAGCAGTTCCAGTGATGTTAGAGCCAGTGCGCCGGAGGCTAGGTCCTGGTGATGTTCGGCGCGGGGTGCTGTCTCTCGCTGTTGGCACTGCTGTGCTGCGGAAGTAATTTGGACTGAAAGGTGCAACAGGAGAGCCAAGGTCGGCAGTGGGGTCGGTGAACCACGGCGTTGAGCTCCCACTGCTTGGCCCATGGCGAGTTGTGGGCACTCCAGCACGCGTCGGTGTCTGAGTGCGTTTGGGAGTGGCTGGACTGAAAGGAGAGAAGATTGGCGACCGAAGGTCGAAAACTGGAAAGCTGGCAGACATGCCTGCATGTGCGGCAAAGAAAAAGGAGAAAATATATTATTTTTTGCCATTTTTTCAAGGAAAATCTTTCATACGCAGTTTCTGGCATCAATGGAAACTACGCAAGCAAATCCAGTATTTTGTCCACGCAAACCTCTTTTGTCACTGGCTGGTGAGAGGAGTTTTGTGCGAGGATGAATTTATGTTCTGACACTGCAACAGAATCCTGCATGACACTAAGTGCGACGTTTAGAATTGTTGTGATAAACAATCCAAGAAAGCAGCAAAAAAAGAACCGAGCTGTGAGCCACCACGTCCAGCTGCTACTGAATTCGTCCATTGTGGTAAAAATATCGATCAAGCTGTCTCCGAAAACTGAGCAAAATAGTGTCACGAACGACCGTGATACTGTTCCAAAGTTTTTTTCATCGACCGCGAATAGTATTGAGCCAGCAACGGCGAAGGCAAAAAAAATTGGTGCAACGCCAACTACATACCACCAGAGGTGGCCCGAAGCCGTTGACAGCGCTCGCTGAGCAATGCATACAGAAGGTAAAATTGATTGCATAGTAAACCAACTTAACACATTGCAGGACGCAAAACACGCAGTCGCTACTAGTAGCCTTGAAACATCAAGCATAAAATCAGTGGTACCCAGCGGAAAAAGAAGGCAGCTGCCAGCTGCACAAATGTGAAGAATCCCAATCGCACCGTCCAACAGTGAACTTCGAATGACCCATGAAATTGCACTTACAGCAATCCACGCGACGCTAAGACCAATCAACGTCCACTGCATCTCTTGTTTCGATTGCGAAAATCGCCCTCGCAGCGTCATAAACGAATGATGAACGTCAACAGTGCCTGACCATTCACCATCCCAGACTTGCAATCCAACGTGGGTCTCTGCAATGACACTCATTCTTAAATTGACAGTAAGAATACAATCCCCAGGATGAGTTTTCGTCACTGAACCCACCGCCGTTGCAGCTGAGTCTAAATTAAACTCAAGAGGAATCTTGATTTCAACAATGGAGCCAGCGTTTGGGCGGTATCCGATGGACAAAGTCGGAAGTTGAATGCCCTCTCCTTCGATTAGGTGTCGTATCTGACCAACCGAGTGACTAGGTGCAGCGAAGTAGGCGTCAACAAGACTTTGAATTTGGGTTGTCATGTCGCTGAGGGAAACGAGACGCATACTCAAATCTTGGTTCGAGAAATCCAAGTAAGTTTCAGAGAAGAGTTTAGTCAATGCCGAGTGGACACTTGCGAATGCAGTGGCTTGTGGTGCGACGAAGAAGATGGAGCACACAAGTGCAAGGAACAGCTTCCCTACGGTTACTATGCTTCGAAATTTTGACATCTCTCCTTTCAGGAAAAAAAAATTGGGCGATTTGACAAAAACATAGGAGAGCTCAATTACTGTCCTTTCAATTTCTTCTTTTTTTTGAGTTGCGCACAATTTCCTTGTTTCTTTTCAAAAATCATTGTTTCTCATTCACATGCAGCTGGGGTCTCAAACACCATCTTGTACGTGCACATCGATGGCTCCTCAACACTGACAACGACATTTTCGGCACCACAAACAACATGAACATCAGTGCTCCGATGGGGGCCTCCCCAGCAGTGCTCACCGTCTGCAAAAAGCATGTGAGAATAGTCTTGCTTGCTGCCCCATGATGAATATGATTGCTCGCCGAAGCTTTTCCATCGACCCATAACTGTTCCGTGAGACCCACCTTTGCGAACCTGTTGCACATCGCCAAAAGGACAAAGCTTGTAAGAATACTCTCGAAGCTCCAACTCAAAACACTTCCCCTTGAGTGCGAGAAGAGCATCGTCGGGACCAAAATCTCGTGCAAGGTCTTCTTCAGTTTCTTTGATTTTGCGTTCGGTGTCATCAATTTCACGTTGCTTTGATCGCACTTGTTCACGAGCGTCACGAGCCTCTGCAAGCTCAAACGACGACCCATCATCAACCTTGAACTCTTCGTCTTTCACAGAATCCACTGATTCAGGCTCTGCACCATTGTGCGAACAAACAAAACTGCATCGCAGTGGTTTGTGCCCGCAATCAAACTCATGCCTCACTTCATTGTTCGTTTCGGTATCGAAACAATCACAGAATCCACTCCAACCATCGGTGATAACGTCTTCGCAGTTCTTATCATCATCAGGTGAGCGCTCTCCGCTTCCAATGCAGTCTTTTGTTTGGCGCCATTTGGAACAAATAACAACTTCACTCTCTTTGGGTTGTTTCTTGAGTTGTTCTTCCAGTTCAGCTTGCTTTGCTGCACGAGTGGCAATCCACAGCTCCTTCTCAGCTTCACTTTTAGCTTTGATTGAAGCACGTTCTGCTTGCTCGGTTTCTTCATGCTTCGTTTTTCGTCCCTCAGCTTCGTTGCGATCTGCTTCAGCGGACTCAAGCTTGGCTCGGAAACCTTCGATATCATTTTTTAAACTCTCTCGACGTCGTTTCGCTTCCTCGAGCATTGACGACTTCTTCTTTAGTCCCAGCTGGCGTTTTGCTTCTCGTTCTTCACGTTCTGCTTCAGCTTTCTTGTGGGCCTCGGCACATGTATTTGGACACTTTGTGGGACTGGAATACTCATCTGAACCATCGCAGCAATCGCAAATTCCATCATTGATGTGGCTGTGAAGGATTTCCTTCGTCATGAACGAATTGTCTGAGCACTGAAAACGCCAATCACTTTTTACAGAGTGAAGTTCGAATGAACACGCTGGGGTTCCTGGTTCATCACTTCCGTCGGCACAGTCGCAATATTCGTCGTTTACTTGACCAATTGGAATTTCGAACGACCCATCCAAGCAACGAAAGGTCGGACCAGCAAACAAATTTTTGTTGCGATCCTGCACACCGCGGGTGGCAGTGCAAACAGTTGCGATCCACAGGGCAACAATAATTTTGTGCATTTCTTGCTGATAGATCAAAGGGGAATAACGTTTTAGTCAACAGTAAAGCTTTTGTTGATTATGTTTGAGACTCACGACGCAAATCACAAGCCACAACCTTGTGGCAGTTCGATAGTTCAAAGCTCCCATGCGATCTTACGAATCAAATCGCTTCATATCAACCTCGTGGAGAAGAGGGGTAAATGTGTCGGTTGACCCTGAAGCATTCATATTTGGAGTGCTAACTTTAACACCTTCAAGAGACCGAAGGAGTGCTTCATCGGCTTGAACCTCGTGAATCCCGGCCTGACGTACATAGTCACGAACAGTGTTCCTCCACTGTTCAGAGGTTGGAGATGTGGCGCGGATGGGTTCAACAACACCTTTTGCTTCGTGCGTTGCGTACAATTGGGAAGCTTCAGATTCCAGTTCTAGTGCGAGGTCTGTGGGTGCAGGAAGGTCCATTTGCTTCGTCAATTGAAGGTTGCGTTCATCTTGGACATGGATTCCAACACACTTTTGTCCATCTTGGCAGTTTCGGCCAAGACAACTGCGTTGTTCCAACCGAAGTGCATGGTGAAGGCGTCCAACCGTGAACGCAGTCTTAAAGAACGGAACGCTTGCATTGTTGCCGAACCTCACAGTCACTCTGTTACCAAATCTTGCGTAGAGAAGTGAGTCTTTCAATCGATGAACAATCTCTTCTTGACGAAGGCCTTCTTTCAAAAGAACGTCGATCATTTTCAAGTGAAAATCACACCTGTGCTTCACAGGCCCTGCTTGGTGGAGGTGAAGTTGGTTGCATGCGAATTCCTGGTTGCAACGGTGGTCGGAAAGGTGCAGGTTGCAGAATGTTCCCTTAGGATCGCGTGGGATTCTCCGCTGCGAAGGTGCCTGCATTCCTTTAATACCACTTTGATGGTCCAAGAAGATTAGCAATTTCTCACAAAGCTTGTCATCTGGAAGTGCAGCACCACTTGCATATGACGACGCGATGGCCTTGCGAGCATCCTCGGCAAACTTTCGACTTTCAGCTTTGTTGTCTTGATTTTCAATGAAAAGCTTTTGGACTGCTTCATATGTAGAAAGCCAAGTCTTTGCACTCTCAGAGGTGGCACTTTGGCAATGAAAATGCAGAACAGTCACAAGCAGACCAACGGTGGGTTCAAAAGTATCGGGGACTTTGTCAGCGGGAAAGTTGATGACATTCCCTAAAGCTGGTTGATTGTTGTCATCGACGTAATTCTGGTACGATCGAAAATCAAGCCCCATATCAAGCACGGGCAACAGATCTCCAGCAACGGGCATTGGACCTCGGGGCCGCGGAACAGACCTTTCAGGACGTGGCATCAAA
>CYKH01000087.1:0-10876 GCA_001460835.1 Bodo saltans | reverse complement strand
GCCGACACGTTGGCTCCTTCAGTGATATGAACGATAGATGCGGAAAGGTAGTGGACGGCGTCCGGCGTTCTTGCGTGGCGCGCCATCGTCGCAACCGCTTCCACAACAGCTTTCGTAGCAAACATGGCCTTTGTTGACGCGCCGATTCCGTCGGTAATTATCCCGACTGCAGAAGCAAGCCAGCGGACGGCATCTGGCGTCGTGGCATAGGCCGACATCCGCACAACCGCATCCACGATGGCCGTCGTTAGGGAACACAGTCCGCAACGGCGCGTCGATTCTGCTAGTGAACTGCGAACGGCCGTAGAAACCCAGCGAACTGCATCCGGCGTCGTAGCGTGGTACGACATCCTCGCTACCGCCTCCACGACTGCTGGAGTCGCGAACACGGCTTTCACCGACTTGCGATGACCACTGATGACGTTGCTGATTGCAGTGGAGAGCCAGTGCACGGCATCCGGTGTTGTAGCGTGGTACGACATCCGTACCACTGCTTCCGCGACCGCAGGAGTTGCGAATGTGGCTGTCACCGACGTATTGGCACCACTTAAGACGTTGCCTAATGCAGTGGAGAGCCAGCGGACGGCATCCGGTGTTGTTGCGTAGGTTGACAGCCTTGCAACTGCGAACTTTGTGACAACCCCATCGATTGTGGTAGTTTTTTGCGCAAGGAACTTCTTAGGCCAAAGCAAATTCCTTCGAAGGGTGACCTTCGTCATATTGCATATCGCCCTTGAAAGCCAGCTCACAGCGTGAGGTGTTGTCACGTGCTCCGACAATCTAAAAATTGAATCACTCAATTCTCCAACGAACAAGTGCTTCATGCGGTCGGGGATGTTCGAAGGGATCAAGAGCACAGGGTCGCTGGTGATATTGCATATCGCACGAAGACAACAAACAACTATGCTCGATGTCGCAGACCGAGTTACGATTCTTACAAACGCAAAGAGGAGAGGTAGCGCATTCACCACCGATACATCGGCCCCTTCCGTAAGGTTGCTGATCACAGAAGAAAGCGAGCGAATGACACTTGGCGTCGTGTCATCGAGATTCTCGTAGCGGCGCGTTATCTTCGTGAGCGCGTCCACGATGGCCGTCGTCGCAAACGCAGCCTTTACCGACGCGTCGGCATCGCGCAGAACATTCGCTAAGGCAGCAAAAAGCCAGTGAAGGCCATGCGATGTAGTAGCGTGCTCCGACATCCTCGCGACTGCACCAGCGATGGCCGTCGCAAATGCAGCCTTGACCGACGCATCGGCATCGCGCGTGGCGTGTGTTAACGCCATAGATAGGGAGTGCACTGCATTCGGTGTTGTGGCGTGGTGCGACATCTTTACAACCGCATTCACGATGACTGAGGTGGCAGATGCGAATGTAACCCTGCTGTGTTTTCTTGGATAAGCCCTGTAATGTGCTGAAGGGCGCTGCAAAACATCGAAAGGGCAAGGCTGGCTCGGTTCTGGGAGTGGCAACGCTGCCGCCAGTTGCTGGTGAACATCACCGCTTAAATACGATGCAGACGTTGATATGTCCAGCAAGACGTTTACGATCACTGCAGAGTTGGAGAGAAACGGTGTCGAGATCACAATGAAAGCGTGCGGGGTCGCCAGGACAATCGGTTCGATGTGGGCACTGTACGCGCTGACATCGAATGCGCTCATGTTGCAACATCGCAGAACAAACACCGGCATCGTGCTCTGGGCAAGTGACTGCATCTGGTCAGAGTCAGTGGTCACACGTGCGATCTGGGGGACACACACTTGCTTCCCAACCTCAAAGTGGTCTTTGTAGTTGGCGTACAGCTCCTGGATAAGCGGAGTGTCTGCATGCAGCACGAGACAGGCACTACCGATGTAGGGCACCCCAAGGCGCTCCACGGCGCTAATAACGCGATGGGCCATCGGCGTAATGCACTTCACGTCGCGCGCCACACGGCCACGTTCCGTCAGCATGTCGTTGGCCACATGTGTACATCATGATGGCGCACGCATCTTGCCACTGTTGAGATCCTACGGAGAATTGCGGCGAGGAGGTGGTAGTAGCGTCAGCCGTGCGTTGATACCAAGCAAGCAACGCATCGAATCGCGCACGCTGGCCGCTCAGGTCGGAACAAGCGACGGGCAACGGGCAGCGGAGGAGGCACAGCAACGGTTCCAGTAGGGACGGTTGCGGGTCGACGGTGTCCAGCCACCCCGGTGCCCATGGGCAAAGGCCCGCAGACAACTGAGGTGGTGGCTGGCTTTCTAATGTGATGACGAGAGTGGCGAGCAGCTCCTGCATGCGCTGTTTCGCAGCTTCAAAGGTCCCGCGGCGACGGGGATCAACGTGAAGAAGTTGCAGTAGCAGCGTGTTTACGCCTTTTGGTTCGAGGTGGGAAAGGACGGAACTGGAACTCCCGTCGCACGGCAACCTCCCGCCCAGAAGCTCGTGGAGAAAGGTGCCAAGACCATAGACGTAGCTGCTTGCGGAGTCTTGCAGTGCGTCTAGCGCGCTTTGCCTCTGAGCAACACCCAAGGCGTTCACTTTCGCAGTGCCGCCACACACAATGGTGTTGGAGGTGCGAAAGTTGAGGTGAAGCATTTCGTTCATGTGCAAGTGCGCCAGCCCTGCGGCAACATCCAGCCCCCACTGCAGCACTTGGCGGCTGAAGGCAGTCGGTTCGAGCCGGGTTCGAAGGTCGTCGACCGCCGTGCGCGTCAGCAATGTGATGTCGCCTCCGTTGGCGCGATCGTGCTCCTCCAGCAAAACCATAGACTCGGTCGGATTCACATCAACAAGCCCAACGACGCTAATAACATTCCTGTGCGCTATGTGCAGCAGCAGAGCAACTTCGTTGCGCGCAACGGCAGCTGCATCGGTGCCGACATACCGCTTGACGAGGACTGCGCAATCCGGCTTGCCCGTCGTCGTCAACAGCCCAGGGTACAGAACATCTTCGGCGCTTTCGGCACACAATGGGATAGCGTCAACCGTCACACGATCGGCCGCCACCACGTACTGTTGGAGAGAGAGTGGCTTGCAGACAGACGAGTCCATTCGTGAGGAGTGTTGGAGGTTCTCACGATTCGGCGAGTACTGAGGAATCGGCAACTACAACATTCGGAAAAAAGGGCAAAAGCAGATCATCAATAAAACGCAAACAAAGACACATCATTGATTGTGGAACTTCAACTGCAAGGTTATTGGTGGAAAAGGAGAGCGAAGCAGTGTGCACATGTCCGATGGTAAGGAAAATGCAACCGCTTCCAGCGGTCCACCTTTTTAGAGACTTGTCCAAAGAAAAAAAACCCAGCAGTGAGGTGGAAGGGGAAGAAAAAATAAAAATAAAAACAACAACAGAAAAGCAAAGAAAAAAACCAAGAGAGTAGTTCTCTCTCTTTCTCCTTTCTTCTTTTCTTTCTTGTCTTGCGAATTCTCCTTCAATTATTTGTTCCTGAAAAAAATACTTCTATCATAGCAAATCGATAATGATGAAACGATAGTTGTAATGATGATTCTTGGGTTCTTAGACATCACCGTAGTTGAGACACGGGTCCACCAACCACATGTTCGTCACATTCGTGGCAGTCGCCTGCGGATGGCCGTCCGAGTGGCGCCCCCCACTGCTACGATCGCGCCCAGATGCACCAGCTGTTGTTGCACGGGAGTCTTGAGAGTCACCCAAAGCAACAGCGGACCTTAACACGAAACCACCACCACCACTGCGGCCATCAAGATTCATTCTGGGGGTCATCGCTACAACTCCGGTGAAGTTTGTCGATCGCTGCTGGGCAGCAGCAAGATTCAGCGAATGAATGCGATGATTGTCGTGTGACGCTGCATGGTCGTCGTTCGCTTGAAGTTGGCTTTGCTGGTGGTACTCTTGCACACGCCGTATTTCAGCCTCTTGAAGTGCATCTTCTAGTGATTGCTTCACACAGCAGATGGTCTCGTGCATGTACGGGAGAGTGTGGCTGTCTTCCAGAGCAGCAAAGTCTTCAAAGGCCTTTTCCTCTTTGACAGAGTACACGACGTCCATGAGGGAGCTATCAAAGTAATGCTCAGAGAAGACATTCGTTGGTTGGAGGTACATGACGCATGCGATCAGCGGAGGACGACTTGAATGCGCTCGTCGTGCACGAATTTCTTCACCACGGTGGCGACTTGGACGGGGATGCTGCTGTGCTCTGGAAACGGTTGACGGGCGCTTGGCACAATGTTGTCCATGTTCCACACAAGCGTGAGGAGTGGGACGAGGTGCGACGTTCTCAAACGAGTTCCTAGCCGGCTAAAAATAGCAAACGCTGCACGACTTTGGATTGGTAGCAGCGGCGTTGCCATCGACTTGTACGCAGCCTCCGCTAGAACTGGAAGCTGAATGCGCACCGAGCATGAGGCGAGCTCACGAATCAGCACCGAAATGAACGACCGAGCGGCATCAGCGAATTCCGGATCGTACCTGATCAACTCTTGGATAGCCGCTTCGATTCCGCTTTCCTCTGTGATCAGCTCAAACGGAAGTTTTTGTTGGAGCGTGATGACACTCGACGAAACTTCGTCGGCATATTTGAAAGCCTCCACAGCGCCTTCCATTAATGCGGGGTGATCATCAAGGACTGGAAGGAGAGAAGGCTTTCCGTGGATGCCGGGTTGCGACAAGCTCCACTGCACCACCTTGGCGGCAACATCATGAGTAAACCCACTGGCAGGGGCCGTAGGATCGATGAACATGGGCAATACTGTTGTCACAAGGGTGTGTTCGTCGTATTCAAGCAAATCGGATGGTTGAAGGCTGAACAGGCGATGGTGCGCGTTCGGTCCTTGCGGTACATTGTGCTCTTGGAGTACCTGCTGAACGTTGTTTGAGGATTCGAAGAGGCCTTGCCAACCACTGGCGTGGGACCTGCCGTGCAGGAGAGCCAAAATAAAGCCCCCGTTCTTGTCGGTAAAGCTCGAGCCTGGCAACATCGAGCTGACTCGAGCAGTAGAAACCTCGAAAACGTCAGTGGCAACATCTGCACCGATCAGGTCTCGCTTTGTTTTGCAAAATACGTCTTCCACACAACTCCAGATGAGACGAACGTCGCTTTCGAGTTGCTCCAACTCTCGCTCAGCGACAAAGGGATGCGTGGAGTTCCAGTGTTGTAAAGTGGTTGTCTCCGCTGTTGCGCGAGTGAGGTGATGGCGGCGGGCTGCCACTTGAAGTTTCTTGACAAATTGCAGAATGCGGCAGTACGCTTCATTTTGCGTGGCGCAGAGGTACTGCGGGATCGCTGATGACGCTTGATGGAGGCGCTTCAACGCCGCGAAGCTGTTGTTGGACTCAACGACGCTCCAAAACGCTTTTGTCGCATCGAACACGGATCGGTAACGATAGTGGCGATGCAGCCACTGGTGGCGCTCTTGTTCAGGAAGCAGCGCCTCTGCTTCAAGAATCGGCGGGAGTTGTAGCAGCGTGTTGATAGCTGGGGAGCGCGCGTTGGTTGTTGCAGCTTGGCGTTCTGCGACCCACTCGAGCGGATTTTCACCAGCTGGAGCGGTAAAGTGAGCGAGAACATCGTCCCAAGTGTGCAACTGCTGAGCTGCATGGCCGTTGTTGTTTGCAGCGACCAAAGAAATCTTGGAGCAGAGCCACCAGACGGCGTTGCTAGTACCATTCGCATTGCCGAACAGCGATGTCGACAGCTGCTTGAGAACTGGTTCAAGGTCACCGATGAGCGTTTTTGCTGATACGATGGGATTCGCGCCGACAGTACCGATGTCGATACCAAGCGCTAGGAGCTGGGGCAGAAGGTTCCCCGCGATCGCACTTCGAAGTGCACCGTCATCAATGGTATTGAAGTATGCTTGAAGTTTCTGCACCCTCCACCGCGTGTTGGACTCAGCCCACTGAACGACGGTTCCATAGAAGTGGCCACGACCATTGAGACCAAAGGGGCACGCGAGAACGTGTACGTGATTGGCAAGACTGTCTTCGGACATTTCGTAGCACCAGCCACAGAAATCTTGGTCGCACATACACGTAATGGCAAAGCACCCCTCAAATCCATCGAACGGCGCGCGGCAGTGGGGACAGCGTATCGCCAGAATCTGGTCGATGACGTGCTCCGAGGCGGCCCTCACATCAGCAACAGAAACTCGTTGTGTTGCGCCGTTGTTGTCGCGGCACAAGGCTTGAAGAATGCCAGCAATTCGATCGAGAGCTTGAGCTGCGAAGAACGCTGCTGTCGCTTGGCGTTCCTCCGCAGGAGGTGGAGGGCCTCGCGTGTAAACTGGTTGCACATCGCTGTCAGCTTGTAGTGCGTTGAACAGAAATGGAATGGTTGTGGACAAAGTCATTACGAACAATATGGCGTCGATAATGTCTTTGGACTTCTGACTCAATTCAACTCTCAATTTCTCAGCAAGAGTCGTTTGCAAGGGAGTCAGGTATGCGTCCATCGGCAGTCGTTCGTGCTGCGGGGAGGTCACGCAAATGGAGAGTGCTGCGGCAACGATAGTCCGTGTGGGTGGTGAACCGATTCGACTGGTGGGAGGAAGGGCTCGCTCAAGGTTGACGCGGGTTTGTGCGTACCCATCGAATAGGTCGAGAACAGACGACGGTGGGGGAACGGCCGTGAGGAGCGCAAGTGATTCGAACGAGGTGTAGAACTTCGAAGGAATGAGGGAGACTGGCTTTCGACGGTCCGCAGCGAGGGTCGCACGGAAAGCGTCCATGCTCAACACTTGGAAGTACACAGCCCTGCATAAGAACCACGAGATTTGCTCCTTGCGAGATGAATCGTTGGATTCGTACGCAGTTTTCAAGTGATTTTCCGCTACAGCTACGCGACGGTCGACTCGGCCTTGGTGGTTGGTGACTGCAGGATCAGAAGTGAGCAATAGTTGAGACGCTAGGACGGAAGATGCTGCAGTGTCAATGCCGCTTCTTGCCACCCGAAGCAACGTCAGCAGAGGCGACGAGTTCTGCAGCTGTTCAGCCGCTGCGGTAGTCGTTGCTCCGTCAATGCTGCTGATCGCAGAGGAGATTTTTGATTGAAGAGCATGATATCCATTCTCATGCCAGACATCAAAGAAACAACGCGACACAACACTACTGCGCTCACTGTCGGGGTTTGAATGCACGTGATACGTGAGTGCCGGCCCAATGAATGTGTCCAACGTGGTGCCTGGGTTGTCGCGCCACTTTCGAATCAGTGAACGAAGCACTGATGCCCAGAGCGCATGTGGAAAGCCTTCGCAACCCACGGCGTGATCGACAAGAGTTGTTCGTAGAGTCATAGATGCCGAGGTGTTCTCCTCTTCAGGCGGTAACACCACCTGAACTAAGGAGTGGATCACGAGGTCAATGACGGGCGAGTAGTGATCGAAGACGTAACGGATCACGTCGCTGGGTTTCTTGCATGCAAGTAAGCCCTTGATGTCGTCGTATCCGGTGCCGATCAGCTCGCGATCAGCAGCCGGGGGGAGCATAGCGAGACCAGAGTGCAACTTCAGATCCCAGCAGTCACGCAACTGGGGGCAGAGGCCAGCAATCGCGTTCACCTTGGACAGGGGAATGATGCCATGGGGAGATTGAGCTGCAGCAACATCAATCAGCTTTCGCTGACAGCACCGCAAGATGGTGATGTAGAATCCAGGGAACTGCGTTTCATCCTCCTCAACTTGTTCTTCATCTTCGCCAGTGCTATCGTCGTCATCTGTGTTGTTCTTTCTCAGGTGGGACGCCTCATCTCCATCGTCGTCGTCATCGTCCAGAGGTGCATGATGCTCCAGAGCCCACGCCCGCAAAGTAACCCGAGCATCGTCCAACGCAAGTGCAGACAACCCACGAACCCACTCGTAGGCGCAGTCAAGCCACTGAGAGTGAGAGGAGAGATGAGCGTGTACATCTACGATAGTCAGTGAGTTGTAATCTGCAATGTTGAGCAGCAGGAGCGATGCGATCACGTCGCACTCGGCGAATGACAGCTTGGAGGCTCGACGCACAAGGTCAGCGCTATACAGTCGCACCAATTCTGCGCTTGGAGCCCTAGCAAGGCTCATAAAAAGCGAGTCGTAGATAGCTCGTTGAACCTCAGTCGTTTCGGCGGTGTCTAGCTTCTGCTGAAGGCGGAGCGAAAACGGAAAGCGGCACACATCGTTGACGAGTTGGATGCTTGTTGAAGGAAGAGCGAGGTGACTGTGGCCTTGTTGCTGAATGCACTCCGCATAGTCAACGGTCGGGACAAGGGAAGAGTGCAGCAGCGCCGTGAACACGTCCCGAAGTTCTTCTTTGGCAAGAGTGGCATCGTCGTCGTCGTCGTCGCAAACTTCATTATCCACCGCAGCTCCGCTGCCTGCGTGATAATGGGAATTCTCTTCCATCAGCACGGGGATCACAAGCTGCGCGGCACGTTGGCCCAGGTTCACCAAAAACGTTGTCAGCTGGTCTCTTAGCGAATCCGACGATGCAACCGTTAGAATGGCTAACTTTGTCCAAGCAGGGTTCGACGCCATCACTGGCAGCATCTTCATGCCTGCCACAAACATGTCTGCTAAGCAATCAAATGCGGGAGTCTTCAGGTCGAAAAGTGACACCACCGCCCTCTCCAACAATTTCACGCTTTCCCCACTGCCAAGGTGCTGGGCAATGGCGCGTGATCGCATCGTACCGACGGCTGCGAATGCTTGTCGCAGGGCAGATTGTAGGCGAATCATGTCTTTCGCATCGTAAACATCGTCGTCTTCTTCATCGTCAGCGTCGGTAAGCGATTTGTCGGCATCATCGTACTCTTGGTCAGCAGCTTCCTCGTCGTTGTCATCGTCATCATCACTTTCGCTTGCAGGTACAAGGAGGCGTGGGTCCACTGGGAGCAACTCGGGCGGAACAACCTCATCGAGGAAGATTAATGTCCAATCAGAGCGATCGGATAAACGCCACGTGAGCCTTCCAAATCCGGAAGTGTCACTTACTGTCGGGGGCTTGGAGGTGCTGGGGAGAACAGCAACAACAACAATGTGGCGATGCTGCGAACATCGTGCGACGCGGTGAAGAAGACCATCAAGTTTAACGGAGCCAGCGTCACCGTTGATGGCACTCATGTCGACCACAAAAATACCAACGGTGGCGTTATTCTGAGAAGTCCCAACCGTTCCTGATATCAAAGGGTCAAGCGCATCGTCTTGAAGGAAGTTGATCGGGACTATCTTAGAGGGATCACAGCGCTGAGCTCCAAACAGCCGCAGCATCGTCTCAATAAGTTGACGTCCAGGAATCTCACGTTGCTCAGTGAAGACTAGCAGATGTTGTCGTAGTTTGATACCATCCACCTCTTCCTCGTCCTCACCCAATACTTCGTTGTTCTCTGTGACAGCTGCACCAGTACCAGCATCATCATCATCATTCGATGTTGTGACGATATGAGGGCGGCGAATCAGATGTTCTAACTCAGACCCAATAGGATTGCAGCACCACTTACTGTTTGCTTCTTCGGTGATCTGCGGGATCAGCCCGAGCCGAGCTTGATGCCACCGTCGTGGGCACACAAGCGTCCAGAGCCACCCCCACACATCCCCCACGAGGCTTCGTACAGTGCTCTGCGATGCGTCGGGGGCCACGTCAATATTCAAAATGTGAGACGCAAGTGTTTCATCGCTGTAGCCCGGTATCAGCATTTTCGGCACACAGTTCCCGTGATGCTCAACATCTGCTTTGACGTGATTAAACAGGCGCCTCTGGGGCGCGGACAGGGCACTCTCGAAGTCCAGATGCACCTTGATGCAGCGATTCAGAAAGGGTGCGGTGAGTTTGTTGATGTTTGCTTCATCTTCTACGAGGATAATACGATGATCGGGCGACACACGGACAGTCGACGTAAACCCATCAACTGTCAGTGTCGAGTAGAAGCAATACTCGTCACCTCGTGGCTCAATCGCAAAATGTTGGTTCAGCACATCAAACATCGCTTCGTACAAGTGCGCCGCACGCACAAGGATCAACGTTCGGTTGGTGCGAAGGCAGCGACGCACGCGAGAGAGGTCGGTCATAATTTGTTGTGGGGTGACGTGTGCCGGATCCCTTGGATCGATAACCTCGGCATCATTATGTACGTAGCCTAGGCGGAATAGCAACTCGACACCAGCATTTCCTCGGCTAAACAAGAGCACATTCCGCACACGGTACAGCCGCACGACTTCGGGAGGAGTGCGGTACAGTGCGTACACAAGTGAGCTGCGCACAGTGGCTTGGTGGTTGATGATGGTGGGGCACGGCGTTCCTGTCTTAACGTAAGTTACAAGATTGAATTCTGTGGTTGGGTCTCGAACACGTGCATCATACCACTGAAGCCTGGCGCACATATCACATACAGCAGTGTTGACTCCCAAACCTGTTGTGGTTGTGGTTGGTAGCGCCGTTGACGCAGGTTCCCAAGCACAAATACTAAGCGTGCTTCCATTACCCAGGATCGCTTTCGACAATGTTTGAATCACAGTCTTCTCAATGTCGGGATCTGGGTGCCCGCCAAAGTTAATTTGCAACGCCCACTGCATCAAGTGCAAGAACGAAGACTTGCGTCTGTTGTCGAGGAGACTTTGACCAATCTCGTCGCCAAGACGGTTATCGATGTGTCGCTTCATCATCGAAACGAAGGAGTAGAAATCACGCATGCCATAGAACCAACGAATACGAGGATTTGCGTTATCGGAGAGGATCAAATTGCGAAAGGCGACACAGAAACCGTCCACCCACTGCTCATTCACGACGGCGTCGACACCGCCACCCGCCGCGGTGTAAGACTGAAATGCGCCGCTGCTATTCACAAATTTCCGCGCTTGCTGTCGCATCAGTGTTCGTGCTGTGTGCTTAAGATCGTCAAGCCTTGGGTTTCCTCGGAAGGTGATGCGCATGCGGTTG
>CYKH01000082.1:3312-48203 GCA_001460835.1 Bodo saltans | reverse complement strand
AAAAAGAGTCAACGAAGAAGGAGAAATACATTTCATGAAGTACGTCGCGAACGAGTAGAGGGAAGCAACAAGAGGTGTCACACGTACCATGCGCTGTGTGCTCTCAAGAATGCCACTTGTTGTCAAAAGAAAGGATCAGGCAGTGGCAGTCGGCTGGATTTCAGTGTGCTCTGAACGTTCCCCTCCTGCATGTGCGGAGCTGCTATCTTGATATTCATCAATGTGAGGGTGTTGGTATTCTTGTGCGCTGTACACTGGCTGCGAATCTGGTGCAGAAGAATGTTGTTGTTGCTCCTGCTGATGCTCGGCTGATGATGCCCCTTGTTCATTGGCAGCAGCTGGGGCCTCACCTTCAAACATTTCGGCAGGAGCGAGGGCAGTCCCACAGCACATGCAACACGACGCTAGTACAGTGCAACCGATGATCAGATAGATAGGGATCAGAGCATGCGCCATTTTGACACCGGACCCCTCGAGGTAGCTTAAGATCATGATGATCGTAGCAAGGGGAAGGCCGGAGGTACAAATGACTTGCATGGCCACCAGACACACAAATCCGCAAATTCCAGCGTCTGCACCAACACCAGCGGAGCGGATGAGGTGGGTGCCCATGATTTGCTGCGAAAGCGCTGCGAAGAGTGCAAGAAACATGGGAATGGCCACGACGAACCAATTCACGGTGATCACACGGTCAATGCGGCAAGCGACCAACACAGCAAATGTAACGCTGCACGCTCCTTGAAGAGCATCAAGGAAGCGGTAAGCCCACAGAAAGAGAGCAGAGCGCTCAACGCCCAGTCGCGCACACTCATGTTCAATAGTTCCGCGGTAAGCCTGGGCCCATGCGCTGATGCAGTGAGCACCCGCCCACACGTACCAGGGCACGAGATACGCGCGCCAACACAGCGACGACGGGTCATGGCTGTCAAGGCCAACGGCGACGGTAATGGTGAGTGCAATGAACCCAGCGCATAAGATGTACGCCACCAGCAGATGAAGCGATCGGTGAGGCCCAGCAAGCTGCTGGTCGTCAGGGTGCAGTTGTGAAGCATTGCGCAGGTCCGAAATGACCTTGGGCGTCGATGCAATCAGGCCAATCAACAGAATCCCGTCGATCACAAACAACGGCGAGATCACTTGGGGCCACGTCCAGTCCACCCTCCCGTCGATTTTTGCGGCAAGGAAGCTGAAAAAGATGATCAGCATGGACGCAAAAATAAATGCTAGAAGTACCGTTAACGTCAAGATAGTCTTTATGGCACCACCTCCGCCTCCAAAATGCATTGCAGTTTCGCCAAAAGTGGTGTCGGCGTACTGCACACCACGATCGCCGTACTTGTCATACACAGCACGCAGGTTTGGGTCGCTCAGCGTAGAGTAGGCCGCATTGATTTCACGGAATTTTGGCGCGCCTTCAGGTCCAGCCTTGTCTGGGTGGTACACCATGGCAAGTCTGCGATAGGCCTTCTTGATGTCCTCAGGGGAGGCCGTGGGTTGAATTTCCAGCACATCGTACAGACGAGTGTTGACTGCAGATGGGTCAGTCATATGGAGAGTTGGATTTTTTGAGGATCGATTCAATGCGCACAAAGAGTTGCAGCGAGGGGTTTGTGGGAGTGAGAGAGGGGAAAAGTGATTCAGCAATGACTCGTTTCTTGTACACCTTTTTTACGATGACAAACAAAACAAACAAACAGAAAGAATTGAAGACACTACCAAGCACCAATCCTGCACGACAAACGCATCCAAACAAACAAAGACAGGAAGCCACTTGGATATTGTGTGTGTATTGAGAGATTTAACTTCCAAGGGAAGTAGTAGAAACGAAAACATTTAGTACCATACACCGAATTGTGCAGGGAGGTGGTCGAGATTTTGGCAGCTTCTTTTTGATCTTTGTGCGTTGTGTGGCTGGTGTGCTTAACCGGCACCACATTTTCGCAAAAGTCTCGTCTAGGTAAAAGGTACAAGGCTGCCTTTTCTCGACTTTCCCTCACGTCCCAGAGCTCGTTTGTCTTCACCCCCAAGAACTCTCTAGCTGCTACCTTGCTGTTGTTGTGCTTTTTGTTTTGGAAATCTCCTCGCTCCCAAGAAGTAGCAATACTTCTTCGTTCGAGTTAGAGTGTAGTGAGAGGGGTGCGGAGTGTTGTGAAGGAAAGAAAGGGAATGTTGGAGAGGGAGACGGAGGGAAGGGGAGGTACAACACATGTTGTTGTCAAAAGTACAACCCGAGCAGCTACGTCAACCAAACAGTTCGACATAGAAAAAAGCGGACCGCACATACGAGCGAAGTAACACGAAAGCGCCACCGTGATGTGTATTCACACAAGCACTCTCTCTCTCTCTCTCCCTCGTTCACTCTCCGTGTTCTCCTTCTTTTTATCCAATACTTTGTCTTCTCATCTTCTCTTCATCTTTTGTTTGAGTGCCGTCTATCTGTTTTGGTGCGCAGCCGTATCGAAAAGACTACGTTGGGCGCTGCCATTGCTGTTGTTCCCGGTGCTGCTGTGAAGTTGCTGTTGCCTGTGAGAAATGCTGCTTCCTATTTCGCTGGGAGGCGCGCTAGCCATCGGATCACGACGACTGCTTGCCCTACTCCCGCGTGCAGAAGATGGTTGCTGTTGCTCAGAAGAGGAGGGGCCTCCTCCATTCCGACGCTGGCTGACAGAGCTGCCTTGATGCGGTGAGTTTCGATATTGTGGTTGCTGCTGAACAAATGAGCTGATGTCACTAGGCGTTGGTTGGGACTGGGGCTGCCAACTGCTGTGCAGAGGCCAAGGACTACTTTGTGGTGGCGGTGCAGCGGCCTGCTGCTCCATTGGCGTCCCAGGCCTTTGCTGTGGTTGCAGCTGTATTTGAAGTTGCGATCTAATCCTACTTCCGCCACCACCACGGATGGACGACGCCACATCGCTGGGGGCACCACGACGCTCGGATGCGCCAAGCACGGATTCGGAAAGAGGGGGAGCACTCGCACCCGCAACGTATTGACGGTAAGCACTCATTTCACTGCGCTGATACGAAAAGGACGAGGCACGAGAATCGTCGTACGCACCAAAGCCGTTGTTGACGCCGGCTTGATAATGATACCGGTGCATATACCGAGGATCAGTACCAGGGCCCTCGAACGGACTGTGTTGCTGGTCGCTCTGCAGACCGTCGTCAAGGTAATGCTCAGGTTCGTCATCCACCTCAACTTCTTCCATCTCTTCGTCTTCTTCGTCGTGGGTTAAGACATCGTCCATCACTAAGGACCGTGGCTTATCGCTGGTCACATCATCCGGCATCATCACGGGAACGCCACCGACCATCATGTAGCTCTCATGTGCCGGGGTATCTCCGTTGAGTCGACCGACGTAGCGAGGCGGGTGTGAGCTGGAGGCAAGATTGACGGCAAACGGATCGTGCATGGTGGACGTTGGATTGACGGCACGGTTCTTGGCTTCTTGCTTCGCAAGACGGCGTTGATGCGCAGGAATAATAATGGTCGTGAAGATGGCAGCGAGCACCAAGTAGCCACACCACACGTAAATCGGAGTGAGAATATTAGCCATTGAGACCAGCCGGGCACCCTCCAACGTAGCAGCTAAGAGGTACACCGACACCACAATCAAGCTATTCATGAATAACGCGCCAATGGTGGTAAAGAAAATCTCACCACGCGTTCGAACATTCAAGTGGCGCAGATAGATACCGTTCAGCAATGTTTCGAGGACGGTAAAGAATAGACGCACAGGAATAGGCGCAAAGGCCTGGTACCACGACCCCGTGAATACATTGTCAATCTTAGCGCCGATCAGAATCCAGCGCACAACTGAGAGAATAATAGAGATGCCAACGAAGACGACAAAGCCATATCGGACTAATTTTGGTTCCTGCCCTGTTCTGAACTTGGTGCTGAGTGCGCGGCGGACTTTGTCAGGGTGTTTCCAGTTGCACGAGGATAACGTTCCCAGAATGTCGCCAATAATGAGCAGCGAGAAAAATCGAAGCCACGTACCGCTTCGCAATGTTCCAGCGGCACCCGAGGTACCACCATCCAGCGCGTAGGCAACAATGATAGCAAACGCGAGGTAGCACCCTGCTGATAGCACATTCAAGCAGGACGGAAGCCGGTCCATGAGCACACCGTCAGAGTCCTCTCGAGGAAACGTCGTCGTGATGGCGCACACAAAAGACACCAGGTGCACCAAAAGATTGCCGACAAGCAGAATAAACAGAGGCACGAAGGTACCCGCCCAGGTCAAGGACGGCGCAACGTTATCTAACTTCAGTGCGAGGAGGACAAACCAAATCGTCAACGTGAGGGCTGCGCAGCATAAGCACAAACAGTACAGTCGAAGGCACCACCTTGCGCCTAATTTCGGGGCCATGGGACCCCAAGATTTGCTCAACAAATAATCCACAACTCTTTCGCCGCCAACATCATACAACCGCTTGCGCTCGGGGTTGCTAAGGATGTAGAAGGCTTGATGAAATTGTTCTCGAAGAGACATCTTGTCGAACTTAACGCGGATTCTTTCACTCGTGGACGTTTCTCTGTCAACATCGAGGAGAAGATAAAGTCGTTCGTTGTCCTCGTTGGTCATGATGTTTGGCTCGATTCGGTTGTTTCGATGGAGGTGGCTCGTTTGAGATTTTTTAGGAAAATGTCTCCTTTGTGTGGTGTATTAATTCACTTTCCCCCCTTGTCTTGTGCTGTCTACACACTCGTATTGTTTTTCGTGAGACACCCACAAGTTCTACTTTTAAAGTCAATAACACACAAAGAATCAAGAAAAATATCTCCTTTACGATCGAAAGAAGCATATATCCAAAGCATATCCAAAGCATATCCAAAGCCAGTCGTCTGGATTGCTCTGGTTAGAAGTTGTTGTGAGCAGCAAACAAATTCAATTCATCAATGCAGCACACAACTCTCTCTCTCTCTCCAAACTCTCTCTAATAGCTGTAGCGCTCCTTAGTGTCCGGGTGCTTCCACGTTGTGGAGTTCTTAGTCTTGGGCTGGAAGAAGAAGTATTGGCGCGTGCGGCGACTCACACCATGCTCCCACCCTTCCGGAAGCGGAGGGAACGGAAGGTTTTCACTTGATGGTGGTGGCGGAGCGTTGGCGGGATGTTGCTCTGGCGATAGATTTCGAACTTGTGGAAGAACATTATGATCACCTTCAATGAGGGACAATGGGGCCGCCATTGCTGCCGATGTGCCTCGGAAGTGGGTGTCCGGATGTTTATTGCCGCCACTCCGAAGGACTGGTCTCTCTTTTTCATGACCCTTGGCCGCCATTGGGGACTGTGGGTCAGCCGCGGTGGACAATTCAGTGGTGCGGATATCTTCCATCGCGCCGTAGAATGACACGTTTAAGTTGGAGCCCGCTGTTTGAGCCATCGCCGCGAACGCTGACGGTTGGTCTTTGAACTGCACAAACCCAAACCGTTTGCCCTCACGCGTGCATTGAATGCTCGCACCTAAAAAGCCGTCGCAGCCGCCAAACATAAAAGCGATTGAATTGACATCGTCATCGGCGGCCAAGTACCTTAAGACGAGCGTATCTCGTCGTCTGTTATACTCCCATACAGATACTTTCACTGACGAAGAAGCAGTGCGAATGGGTTGTTTCGCGGTGGTGGGGAGGAGAAGTTTCCAAATCGCGACTGCCTTCACGTGAATGTCGCTACAATCCGTTCCATTGGCACACGGGGTGTACCGCTGGGGATCAAACTCTTGGCACACACCTCGCTGGAGGATTCTGCCGTGCCTCTTCGCATCGAGGTAATCGATGGCACCTCGTGTCAGGTAGATCTCGTTTGTGCTGAACACGACGTATCCTTCGGTTGTCTCAATCAAGATCGAGTCGGCAGGTTCTGCTCGGAAGGGTGCAAATGCAGGGATGGATTTGATATCGCCGCACATTGGGCCAAGGAGCGGCAACCGCTGGGAGATCATATGCCGCCACTTGGACGTACGGTGTGGTGTGTTCAACTCCACAGCACACAAGTCCGCCCACTCTGGAGACGCGAAGTAGATTCGAGCGTAGGTGGGTGCATCTGGGTTCTTCATTTCAGCTAACGTTCGTGGCTCAATGAAGACTTCCTCGACGCGGCTCGTCATCCTAATGGCATCGATTTCATCAATGACTTGAGCTTTTGTCACCGGCACCGGCGGACGAAATACACCGATGCGAACACAGCAGACATCAGGCCGCGTGATGCTGCTCGGAGACGCGACTTCATCAGGGACTTCGTATTTAGTCGCAGCAACGGGCGCGATGGAAGACGATGTCCGTCTGTCGTCAGTTCGAGAATATCGCCGCTCAGACTCATTGTCTCTTCTGCGTGAGGAGCTTCGGTAACGCCTGCTGCTGCGACGATGATACGAAGATCTATCAGAGGAGCTATGCGACGTGTTCGTTGAAGAGCTGCTGCTGCTGCTCCTACTGCTGCTGCTGCTTGAGGATGTTTGTGACGACGAGCGGCTTCGACGAGATTGTGACGATTTCGAAGAAAACGAAGGGGATCGTGAGCGGCTTCGTTTCATCGCTCTGCCTTGTGAATGTTTCTTTTTTTTGTAATTCTACGGAAAGAAGCAATAATTCACGTTCACAATAAAGAACTTTGAAATGTTAATTTAGTTCTCGCATAGATTTAGAGACACGACACATGGTCACGATGAAAAGGAGTAAAGACGAGCAGAAAGTATAATCTTCAATCAATTCCTTCGGCAACGGAATCGTCTCGGCTTTGTTTATTTTCCATTTGCTAACGAGAAAATAGCAATGCAACGAAGTGTCAGATCACTTGTGCTCCACTTTTCAGGGATCTTTTTTTTTTTGTTTGAAGTGGAGTGGATCGAACAACACGGAGGAACATATGGCACTGGAAACAAAGGATATGCGATGACATTTGTTGCGTGTGCGTGGGTAAAGTGCAGTGAGGGGATGGAAAGGGGATTGTTTACTACTTGATGTGCATGTGCACCTCGTCTTGTACAGCGTGATGTTGAGGGCACGAGATAAAAAGAGGGAGTTGTACGGCGGGAAACACAATGGGATACTGGTGGGCTACAAGGGGGTGAACGAAGGTGCTTGTTTTGTTTTTGATTACTGTTTGATTTTCTTCAATTTTGTTTTTGTTATTTTTTGTTTGTTTGGTAAGTCTTGTTGGTAACACTTGTTCTTCTCTCAAAAGGGCGCTTCTCATAAAAAAAAGAAATCTTATCGCCAACGCGATTTTGATGCTGTCTCCAACTTCTGCACTCGGCTGGCTACCGCAACATGATCTGCGCCACGTCCGTTGTGCATCGAAGTTGAGACGGCATCGTCCGTTACTAATGAAGTTGTTGTATGGTGGCGACGTGGGTCGTGGGGTGCAGGGGAACTACGTTCCGCCACCCACGTCTGGTGCTCTCGAGGTGGTGTGCGATGCTTATCGTTACTAATCATGTTTTTTGTGTTGGCGACGTTGGTGGGGTGGCGGCGACTGCTACCCTCAGCGACAACTGCTAGATGTACTTCTTCACGAGACAACGAGTGTGTTCTTTGCGGAGTTGCACGCCGAGATCCTGTTTCACTACCACTGCGATAGTACCCGCCTTCTTCCTCGCTCGACGGACTTCGCCATCGCCCCCTCCCGCCATCAACGTTGCCCACAGAGGAACCCCATCCCGCCATCAGGCTGCTCTGTGCCGTCCCAGTCGTTCTTGTTGCCGACGACATCATGCTGCTCGATCGCGACGCACTCTGCTGTTGCTGAAGAATTGAGAGCTGACGTTGTAGTTCGTTGATGCGTTGGTTCTGGTTGAGCACTTGTTGTTGAAGTTCCTCCGCGTTGGTTGTTTGTATCTCATGTGTTACATGGAGTGATGGCTTGGTTGGCTTGGCGATCGATTCTTCTGATTTGACAACAAGGCGCTGGTTGATGTTGTTGCCCGTGCTGTTACTAGATGGGATGATGCTCTTCACTTGATCTTTCTTTGCGTCGACCACCCGATCTACCGTGCTAAGGGCACTGACAAGTTCGTCAACGCTGTACTGAGAGCCGTACTGAGGTGGTGGGTGATAGGAAGACGAAGCGCTGCTGCTGCTGTGGTTGTTGGTAGATTGCAGCTGTGCATAGGATTCTGTTGCGCTCAGCCTCCTCAACGTGTCATAATGGTTGAGGGAGCGGCCATCGGGCAACAAGGTGTTGGAAAGCCCGGGCGTAGGAGAGACATCATCTTTCCGATCCGCTCCGAGGCTTGCCGGATACACCACACCTCCGTTCCTGTGGCCACCATTGGTGTGTTGCACTTGGCCATTGTTGTGACGGAGGGGATCTACATGCAGTGCTGCTGAAGCAGCTGAGGGTCCATTGCCAAACGGCTCCCAAAGTGAGTTCCCTGAACTCAGCGTCATTGGTCCTCCTTGTGCTTGCGTGGATGGTGTAGGAGGCATCGTGGCCATTGCACCATTGGGAGAGCTTGAACTCTCTGTGAGGCCTTTGTTGAGATGCAAGTGCGACTGCGGATGCGCCTGGCGAGCAGGGGGCGGGGACAAGGTTGGCTGCAGGGGAGTTGGTGGGTTGCTGCACAAAGACTCACCGAAGGAGTGAACCGATGGCAATTGGCGGTTCGAGTCGACTTTTGCAGTAGTCGGGTGATGAAATGGGGATGGGTGCGTCGATGGGCTTAGTGGTGAGGAGGGCGAGTGAGATACGATAATAGGTGCAACTTCAACCTGAGTATTGACTTTGCGACGAATGCCACCGGCCGACGCCGTGCGACTTTGGGGTTGTGACGGAAAAGGTGCTGCTGGTGGAGGCACGACAGGGGTTGATTCTCCCGATTCACGATTGGAGCTGCTTCTTGACGGTACCTTTGGTGTCCCAAGCGGAGATTCTGCCTTCAGCTTCAATGCCTCTGTTTCTCGCACTGACCACTCAAACAGAACAGACCCTGTGATCGTTTGCATCGATCCATCTTTTTCATATCGAATGGCAGAGAAGGGTGACGGCACCGCAACTTCAGTCCAATTCCTACCGCTACGCAATCGTGCCACGTCGATACCAAAAGCGGATACAACCTGCTGGCCTTCAAGCAGCGCAACTTGTAACTTGCACTCGTTCTTGTCAGCAAATGAAACTGCACCACCACCAGCGTTCCCTTTCGCCGACGTTGGGTTGACACTAGATGTTGTGGAGTCGTTTGATGCACCACCTCCTCCACCTGGGTGGGAGGTCATGGAACTATTCGAGACGGTTGCGATGTTCGGGTCCAGCGGCAATGTGGTTGCGGATGGAGATGTGTTGATTGGCTGCTGCGATTTCTTCTTGGAAATGTTGTCAGATGATGTAGAGGGTAAAGGGATCGTCAGTTCATAATTCCAACGGATTCTCCCGTCCGCATCACAAATGGAGAGCGGGGTGCGGTAGACCGTCTTGCCGCTGCTGAGGCGCACCTTGATGGTGTACTCACCGCCTGGTCGTAGCGCAGCACTCAACGTAGGTGTATTGAGGAGAGGTGTGGAGCTGATAGGGCCTAGTGAGCTTCCGTTAGACGCGGAAGACACGTCGCTCGTTGCACGCTGCTGAATTCCAAGGGGCGACATGACGGACGACGACGATGCTGATCGCAACGGTTGTTGTTGGAACGAAGCGGTAGCGCTAGTTGGTTGTTGTTGCTCACCACCACCGTTTGCCGTTGGCAACGTATGTTGGCTCGCTCTGTGCCGGAGCCCATTGTTGGCGGGCTTGTGAGGGACGACTCTATCAATCCGCAGCACGAGCCTTCGTTCGAGAATGGCACGCTCCCCAAATCTTTTTGCTTCAAGGAGTTCTACTACAAGGTTGAAATACAGTTTACCCACCGTTGCAAACTGCGACTCCATCTTCACACAGTAATCTCGTGCAGGTTGTTTCAGGAACGCCCCTGGGTCTACGGTGGCACTTGCAAGCACCGGGGCCCCTTTTCCTCTGCCACTCACGGAACTCCGGAGGTATTGTAACACGACGGCTGGATCTTCTTCTAAGGGAGCTTCGTTGGCCGTAGCGGAGTTCATTGATTCTAGATCCATTATTCTCAAGAGCACAACACGTGCTCCAGCATTGCTAAGGACCGTATGGTCCAACACGATCTCAGTGGTTGCCGCGCTACGCCAGTCACACTGAAGTACATTTGCCGTTGATTTAAACGACGACCCACACGTCGCTCCCGTAAAAGCTTGAGGGCCGTGAGATACCATGCTCCAAGTAATGGCAAAAGGCTTCGCTAGCAGGGATCGCTGGGCAGTGTTGCCTTGCGGCCTTGCACCCTCATCGAGGACGAAACGTTTAAACTTTATGGAGACAACGTATTGCTGTTGTTGAGAGTGCGATGAGGACATCATGTGTGCGGCAGCGGGTAACGTTGGCGCGCAAGATTAGTGCGGATGATGATTTTTTTTGGGCAACAATATTGTCAAAGAACACAATGCTGAGCAGAGACTTCAAGAATGTTATGAGCGGAGTGGTTGTGTAACCCCTCCTGTTGATCACTCAATTCGTCTCTACCTTCACTGATCCAATGGATGCAATTCCTTTTGGTGACAAAAGGGGGTGAGACAAGCAGGTACAAAGAAACGAGAGAACTGCACCTACCACCGCCTTCCGTAGGGGCTGATATTTTTTCTTCTGCGGGCTGGACACCAACACACGCAAATGCTACACAAAAGGTGTGGTTCAAAGTTGATATCTTTACTTTCAGATATCAGTTAGGTGTACAGGAAGTGAGCAACCTACCATACTTTTTAATGTGTGGCAAAACAACAACATAAGAACAGTGAAGGAACAATTAAGAGAAGGGGAAAAAACGCAGTCAACGTTAGATGTTTCATTTCGTTGGAATTGCAGCATAATGCAATTTGTAGTCTAACTGATCTAGAGTCTCATCGGGATGAGATATGATTGAAATATAAAGTAAACGTATACAACAAAATACAAAGAGCAAAGCACTCTAACGCGGAGGTCCCGAATCGGATGAAGGCGTGGGGAGAGATGAACGCCCAGTGCCACGGTGCAATTCGTTACTGGACTCCGAGGATCCACGAGGCATCATCGCAGCGTTTGCTGGCCTCATCCATACACCAGCAGCAGCAGTGTTGCTACCATGAGGATACTCTCCACCACCCCCAGTTCGATTGGAGCGAAGAGAGAATTCTCCGTCTGGATGAGTGGTCCCCACCGAAGTGTCCCTTGCAACGCCTGCACGGTAGTGGCCGGTACCTCCTCGCTCATCGTTCTCAAACGACTCTGTAGGGTCAATGGGGATCAACGACTGGAACGCAGCGGAGTAGTTGCGAGAGTCCTCTTCCTGCGTGGCCGCAGTCTGGTTGGCGGCATAATGGTGTTGCTGCTGCTGGCGCAACGAGGATTGGTGCGATGAGCCTGCAGCAACTCCTCCGCGCTGATGATGATGCGACGATGAGGGCTGCTCATACAAGTGGCGGTACTTTGACTCTGACGTGCTGCTCGAGTCACTGGAGGTAACGCGTGCTGGGGGTAACAAGACGCCACCACCATTCTTTGACTGCTGTGCGGACAGGAGTCGGTTGGTTGCCATATTTTGCTGCGAGGGTGGAATGGAATACAATTCTTGGCCCCCAGCACCATTACCAAGGGGGTACGAGCCGGCGCCATGATGGTGAGAGTTGCTCCAGCCATACCCACGTTGATAGAGCTGCTGATCCAATTTTCGTTGCTGCTCATCGACAACGGATGAGACATGTCGGAGACGATCCGCTACATCTTTTGCCATGGCAACTCCAGACTCAAACGAAGCGCGCTGAACGCGCACGTCTTCTTTCGCAGCTTCCACATTTGCAGTTTCCACTTGCACTGTGGATTGCTTCAACTCCACCTTAGCAGACAGTTCACCAAGGGACTCGAACAGCGTGAGGATCTTCATGGTCGCACTCGCACATTCCTCGCGGCGCTGCGCCAACTCCCTATCGACAGCGTCCACACCCTGCGACTGCACATACCGCTGATGTTTCAATCGGCGATAGTGGTCCAAGAAAATGGAAATATTGCACCCAATCTCGAACATGACGGCCGTTGTGGGGTGATCTTGCAGCAGCCCACCTCCTTCCGCTCCGATCGTGGCTTGAAGGTTGCGGCGTCCTTCCTGTTCCCATGTGGCACGAACCTGCTCGAGTCTGGACTGCGAAGCTGTCAACATCACTCGTCCTTGCCGGCTGCTCTTCTCAAACGCATCCGCCTTTGCGCCAAGGTCAAGGAGACCAGTTTCCAGGCGCTTCCAGTCTTGATCGAGTCGAAGCTTCTGAGAAACTGTTTCACGTCCAAGTTCGTTCAGCACAGTCTCACGTTCCACAATTAGCTTCGCCACCTCAGATTCCGTGGCACGTCGTATCGATGCTGCTGCCATGTGCGCCGCTTCGTTGACTCCTTCCACAAGTGAGTGGACGATGCTGTGAAGATGGTCCAAGGATGCATGATGGACAGAGATCCCCTCTGCGTCTTTGAGGGTAGACAGGATGTTGTGGGTATCGTAAGAAGGGTCGCTGGTAGTGGAGCGAATCGTTTCGTTGAGGAGCCGATTGGCCGATTCTAGTGCTGCGTCATGCATTCGACGCTCGTGACTACTAAGTGCGGTAAGACGTTGGTGGAGGTCGGTTACAGAACGTTCACATGATCGCTCGTATGTCAGCGCGTCTTCGTGCTGACGCTTGAGGAGCTGCTCAACATGACTATTTGCCTCGCGATGAGTGCGTACATCTTCTTCTGCAATGCGCTCTCGGAATGTTGCTAGGGACGCCTTGCTTCGTGCTTCGGCCTCCCCAGCAAGCCGCTCCATGCGCACACGAAGGGAGCCGAAGAGGCGGTCGGCGGAAATTTGTCGGTCCTCCTTTGCTCGACTACGAAACGTTTCGAATCGCCGATTCCGCAACTCTTGGTGCTCCCGCACTGCTTTTGCCCGAGCGCTGCGATCCACTTCAATCATCGCCGCCCTCTCTGTTGTTGCCTCCATAATGACAAGCCGAGCTTCTTCTTCAAGGATTCCCTTGGAACGAAGCTTTAACGCAGCGCGGTCTTCACGGAAAAGGCTCACCATTCTGCTCGACAATTCTAATATCGCGTCTTGATTGCTCTGCTGTGTGCCATCGGCAATGGTGTTCACTGCACTTTCAACGGCCTTCTGCAGGTCAGCGATAGATTCAGACTGAGCTTTGATGACAACTTCAAGGCTTCGAATTTGCTGCTCAGATTCCTGGGCGGTTTTGGTGGTGATTGTTGTTGTGATGGAGTCCAACGCTGCTTGACGGCGCATCGCTAATGCTGCCCGGCGATCCACGAAGCCAGATTGCATCAAACTAAACGCATCGACAGATAATTTCAATTGAGCTTCAGCGGAGTTTGCCTGGGTGGCCGCTTGCTGAATGTCAACCATCAGTTGATGTGGGTGGGGTGCTCCCACATCATGTGGGTGGGGTGCTCCCACATCGAGCGACTGAATGCTTTCATTCACTAGCTCCGTTGCGCGATTCGTCTCCTCCAGCTCCTTCTCCAAAAGCGCCAGAACAGATGCGTGATCGTCGAAAACTACCATTACGGGAGCTGGTGGTGGTGATGGTGGAAGTGATGTACCGGAATGAATAGGAGTTCGGAGCTGTGGATCAACACGAGATTGCGTAGACGGACTAAAAGGAGTCGGTGACGACGGTGTTGGGAGTCCGTACTGTGGCGAACTTGAGGAGATTAATTGCGGTTGCGCTGTCACAGTGACACTAGGTGCGAGCCCTGCTGATGATTGGGGGGTGGCCGAACGCGCATGCTGGGAACCCAATTCACTTTGTGGCGACGATGATCTAGCGCGCAAGATGTCAGATGGTTGAAGCGGCAACACGGCTGGAACAGAAGCCGATGTGTGAGCCAGCGGGGGCTGAACCGGAGCTGCATGAATAATTGCTTGTGGCGAAATGGCACGCGGGGTCATTGTTCGTGACGGGACGTCGTCGTCCAGCCATGAGGCCGCAGCAGTGGGCTTTGGGGGCGCAAACGTCGCTGCTGGTGGCGTGGTGCCAATGGTTGTCGCACCAAGATCCTGGGGAGGAGCGTCATCATCTAACCAAGACGGACCTGACGGGGCAGCGACAGGCGGAGGTTCGAGAGGGTCGATCGCGGTGGAGGCTTGGGGCGCAACTGATGCTCGGCGGCCGGCCCGTGGTATCATTTTACCGGTATTGCAGTATCAAGGTATCTTAAGAGATGGAGAGAAAAACAATGAAGCAACACAATAAATAGGTGCATGGATAATGATGAACATTAGGAGGTCCTTTGGAATGTTGAAGACTTTTTAAGTACATTCAAGAGCATCTCACAACCCGTTTTCTGTTGTGTTGCTTGCTGACTACTGTAACAACATATGAATGAGTTGAATGTGAGAAACACACACTACTCGGTGGACTGAGTCAGGAATGTGTCTGACACAGTTGTGATTTGCTTTGGAACAGTGGGCGCCACCACTTGCATGATTGTCTGCTGTTGCTTGCCATTACTGCTGGTGAGGTCAGTGTGGTCACGGCGCTCAAATCGGGCAGCGTTGTTGATCTTCGCAAGTAGAATGCGAAGCACGCGCTCCTTGTCCACCCACGCCAAATGAGCGATATCGGTGGACCCAGCAAGGGCATCCGAGCTGCTTCCGGGCGGCGCTCGTTTCACGACCGTGGATGAAGAGGCGACAGCGCCTGTGACCATCCCTCCCTTGACGGATGCATTGTTGGTTGGGGGTATGGACGGCAGTGCAGCGCGGCTTTGAATCGCTGGCAGCATGGTGGAGCTGTTGTTGCTGCTAGGGGCACGCGGTAACTGTGCAGAGGATCTGTGGGACGGAAGGCCTCCCCCCTCATCGGCTGCGTGGTAGATAGAATCAAACTCTTTGCCACTCCCTTGGAAGAACGGATGGTGAGAGGCAATCAACGCGCTGTTACCGCGCTGCTGATCCGTGAGAGGCCTGTTTCCGCCCTCGCTACTTGGCTGCTGCTGCTGGCCGCCCTGCTGCTGTTGGTGCTGAGGGGGCAGCGGTGGTTGGCCACCTCGGTGCCCTTGATCACTGATGAGCAATCGAGGTTGGTCGCTGCTGGTCATAATACTTCGCTGCGGTGGCGGATGCGCGAATTTATCTTGGATCGATTGTTGCCGCTCAAGTACAATCTGATGGCGGACATACTCCAAGGCTTCGTTGAAGAACATTTCTAGCTCCGAACGTTGACGAACAATATGCTTGCTAAGCTGGCGCATCCGAATGAGTTCCTTGTGTCGGTTCTCAGCGTTACGGTAGCTCAAGTCTCGTTCCTCTCGCATCTTGTCCATTTCCGTTTGGAACTTATGGGTCTGGACTTCTAGCTTGTGCTCATACTCATCAATGAGCTTTGCAATGTTGGCCTCCATGAGTTTGCACTGCTGGCGAAGATCTTTGATTTCTCGGCTTTGTCTGGCACCACGCTTGGCGTATTCATCGTCGGCAACTTTCGCGAGCTCAACTTCACGTTTTTGAGATCCTGTCATTTCCTTCATGCGCTTGTTTTCGGCAACGAGGCGATCGAGTTCATGCTCCAGCATGACCTTGTCCTCCAGCAACGCAAAGTTTTCGTTGTGAATTTCTTTCGTTTTCGCGTCTAGCAGCTTCATCGCTCGATCGCTCACCTCGGCTTCAAATTTCTCTGTCATGATGCGCTCTTCTGCCTTCACACGCACCTTCTCCTCTAGGGAGGTGAAGCGCAGTCGAGAAATTTCCTTCTCATACGCCTCACACTTTTTTTTTTACGAGGCGATCGAGTTCATGCTCCAGCATGACCTTGTCCTCCAGCAACGAAAAGTTTTCATTGTGAATTTCTTTGGTTTTCGCGTCTAGCAGCTTCATCGCTCGATCACTCACTTCGGCTTCAAATTTCTCCGTCATGATGCGCTCTTCCGCCTTCACACGCACCTTTTCCTCCAGGGAGGTGAAGCGCAGGCGAGAAATTTCCTTCTCATACGCCTCACACTCTCTCTTGTGCTGCTCACGGAAAGACGTCATTTCTTCGTGTAGCTGATCTCTGTCGGTGGCAAATTGTTGAAGCGCGTCAAAATCACCCTTTAGGACACCAAGCTGATTTTGAAGAGCAGAAATTTCATCTTCTCTCTCATTGATTTCGCCTAGAAGTTGCTTTCGCTCCACGTGGAAGTCCGCCCGAATTTTATCGACCGCCGCCTTGTGCTGTTGCTGGACTTGAATCATATCTGCAAGCTTCGTGTCCAACTCTGCTCGCAAGAATTGCACGACCTTCATACTATCCTTGTCGCGTTCGGTAAGTTCACTCGTCAGGCGTTGATTCTCATCGCGCGATTCTTCAAATAGTTGAACATACTGCTTCAAGGTTTGCCGTGTCGTCTGCAGTTCAACGTTGGCGAACGTTGCCGAGACAACAGCCGACTGACGCACTGCCGTCTCGTCCAACGGGGCTGAGGTTTCTCCAGGCGTGCCAGGGACTGGCTTTGCACCGGCTGGGTTTGCTCCAGCAGCTTTCGGCGGCATTTTTTAGCTTCGGTCAGCAACGTTTGTGCGACTAAAATACAACACCAGATGGGTGACTATGAATTAACTATTTCCTGTATTCCACTAAACTCTTCAGAAAAAAAAGAAGAAGATTAAACAGCGTTAACGACAGGCAGCATAAGTCAAGGTATCATGTGTCACCCTTCACGACAGTCTCACAGCAGTTATCGAACGCATAGTGTACAGTAACGATACCAGCACCCTACCTCAACTCAACGAAGGACCTTTAGCGGAATCCAAAAGATGTTCTGCGGCAATGGGGCCATGCCATCGTCAGCGTCATTGCCAGTCCCCCCTGGACACGTCGGGAATCCTCCTCCGTGAAACACTTCGATCTTAGCGAGGTAATCGCCAGCTTCTCTACAAAGCGGCGCAAGCTTCATAGTGAGGGAACCATCCTGCATGGTCATCTGAAGGAGCGCCTTGCCGCTGTCCAACGGGAAGTGCATCATTGGGCTGCTTTTGCTATGAGATGCGAGTGATCGTGAACTTTGCGTCTTTGATGTTTTGCCGAGCTTTGAGCTCGACGGCGTCAGCGAATCTCCCTCCTCTGTTCGGCGGCCGTCGGACGGCGACTTTGCTGTTGCTCGCTCCCCAACAGTGTTAGGTGTTCGTGGAGACGCTGTCTGAGAAGCATTTTGAGAGCCGTTCCGACTATCATCCGCTCGTGGTGTAAGAGGCTCCGTGGCGAAGAGTGCCTTCGTAGCGTCACGCGGAGGCCGCTTCATTCCTTTGAGCTGCGCTTCTGTGAGTGGTGCTGTCAATTTGTACAGTTGGGCTCTCACAGGACGGCCGCTTTCTCCCGTGCATGGGTCGAAGACATGACGCGTGACGGTCTCGGTTGGCACCACCACTTCTTCGACTCGCTTCGATGCAGCCATGGAAGATGACATCTTGGCAGTAGATACCGCAGCAACACTCTGTTTTCGTTTCAAGTCCGTCCGTATGGCTACGGTCTCTTTTATGGTCCTCTTCGTCACTTGCTGAAGAACGAGCAACACGGAAGTCGTGCACACGACACCGACGATACCACTCCCATCTCCGTTGAGCTGATGGACGACGGACCCGGTGGAATCATGATAGATATCCTGCACAATAATATCGGTGGGGATTTCAGAGCGACGGGACGCTTTCATTGGTCCACGATAGTGAAGGGGAACGCTGCCACCAGCGCACAAGGCAAGGAATTCACACGATGGGCCTTCGAGTTCACCCTTCACCGCAGTGCCTTCAAAGACATCACCATTGGCAAATCTCACCGTGACACCGCTACCATGTAGCTGGCCGTGAAGAAAAGGACCGTGCATAATGGTCATCTTGTCGCAGCCGGTAATGACGCTGCTGTCATTGGGGGGAGAGCGAGAGCGAGCAGCAGAGTTTTCCGGGCTTGCTTTCTCTGGTGAAGCTTTACTGCCACCTCCAGTGGCACTGGCAAGCAATTCATTCGATTTCGCTGTCTTGATCCTCTTCAGTGCCATCGTCACAATACTTGGGGGCAAGAACCCAACAGGAAATGAGGTCATGCTCTCGCCATTGGCACCACCGCCAGGAGGAAACGTGGACGACGAGGCACCAGGAGGGAATGCAATCACACTTCCACGACTGCGGCCCCCTCCAGCGACGCCATTGCTCACATTTAAGCCGTTACTGTTCATACTCGCGTCTAGTGCTGCTGGAACTTCAACGACCATTGGAATCCCACGAATGATCACAACAGGCTCTTCGTCAGCGGCACCGCCACTGTGTTGTTGTTGTTGTTGCTGAGCGATGGCTTCGGCTCGGATGGCAGCGTCTCGCACCTCTTTGGGAGACAGCTCTATATCGATGGGTGTGGAGAGAGGAAACTTCAGAAGCACACCGCCGACCCCGTGATACTTGCCGAAGTGAAACGGCCCTTCATACAAAGTGCGTTGCCGCATGTTGTACTCCTTCCCTAGGCCCTCTTTCGCCCCTCTTGCCACGTCTCCGCGATACTCCGTGCCGTCCGATAGGCGCACCCAACGACCAGATCCGTGCATTTCCCCTTTGACGAAGCGAGGGTCCTCTTTGGGAGACAGCTCTATATCGATGGGTGTGGAGAGAGGAAACTTCAGAAGCACACCGCCGACCCCGTGATACTTGCCGAAGTGAAACGGCCCTTCATACAAAGTGCGTTGCCGCATGTTGTACTCCTTCCCTAGGCCCTCTTTCGCCCCTCTTGCCACGTCTCCGCGATACTCCGTGCCGTCCGATAGGCGCACCCAACGACCTCCCGTTTCTGTTTCGTTCACATTTCGCATCATTTTTGAAAAGTCTGAGTGATGATATTATCTTTTTTCTACAGAACGTGCCTACTTTCACACTGCATGAGAACACTCAGCTGTTGCACGCTTCACGTGTATGATCTGCTGCGCAAAATACTATGTATCAAGAAGATAAAGACAAACAGGCTTTTGCTCAACCGGTGCTGTCAAAGCCTAAGTAATTGCGTAGGGACTACAATGTGAGAAAGGCTTCAAAATCTACAATAGGAGGCCCTATGTTCCGCAGATGGCGAGGGCAACATATTGAAATGCAACGTTGTCTTTGTTTGCGAATATTGGAATACGTCTGGAAAATAGCAGTAGTGATTGTGTCGTTCTTTTCAATAGTTTTCTGTTTTAAATAGTGGCCTGGTCATCCCGTGCAAGAAGATAGAATAGAGCGACCATCGTTGTGTTCCAAGTTTGGTTTTCCTCGTTGGTGTGATCATTTCCTCGCGGCACCTTTGCGTTCTTCTCTCACAAAGCGCACTGCACGCTCAAGGATTCTATCATCTCGCGGGTTGAACAACACTTGATCGTCTCGATCTAAGCCGCTGGACTTCAGCGGGTTGCTCACACTAATCGCATCGTAGTGGTTCCCCGTGTAGACAACGAAGCCGCGAACAGAGTACCCCTCTGTCTCCCCAAATCGTTGCATAGTGCCGCTTTCGATATCAAGGGCAATGATTTCTGTCTGATACACAAAGGAGAGCACCATAAGTTCCACTGCCCCGCCCCACGATGAGGGTTGACGGATCCACTGCACGTACTGCGATGGTGGTTGCCCGAGGAGCGCGGTGGTGAACTTCCCTGGATTGGACAGCACCACGTCGGCGCATTCTTGTCTCAACGATGGGCCTAGGCTCCTGCTCTTATCTTTGAGGATGTACGCGCATGCATGGAAGAGACAGGAGTTGTCCCCAGGCATCGTTCGGCGGAAGAACAGCCCACGATCGTCGGCAGGAGGCACATACTTCCCATCTGTTGCGCCTTGCTTCATCACCGCTTCTCCCACTTGGACGGTCAGCATATCACCGTCTCTTACAATTGCCGAAAGCATCAGAAGTTCGTCATCAGGGACGATGGGCCGAGGGGGAAACCCCCCAAGTATCTTTAGATGGTGAGGCGAGGTACTCAATTGAGAGGAGAGAATCATCAAGAGCTGAACCCACGGCGTATCATCATCCAACACGACCTCCTGGATGGCTGCAGTCTTCGGAAGGCGGACTCGAAGCTTCATTGTTGGAGTTGAAGGAGGGAAACTCGAAAAGAAATAATGTGAAAATATCTTTGGATCCAACAAAAAAGAAAGAAAAGTTATGTTTACTGTACGCAGAAACGCCCTGGACAATGTATGCCAATGAGTGAACGAATGAATGTAAAACTCTACAACCTTTTCTGTTCGACTCTCTACAACAAGTTTCATCGTTGTTTCTCTCTCACTCTCTAAGGGTCTACCTCATCGTCGCGGTGATTCCGTTTCGGTGGGTGTTGCAAGTTCAACAACGCATCTTCTAAGATAGCATTCCCCACCATACGGTCAATGGCAAACTGCTGCAGCTTCGGGTCGACGCCGTTCTCTGCCCCACGGCCGGTCATGTTCATGGCGGCGGTGTACGCGGTGCCAATGGAGATGGTGTTCGCCTGGAGCGCTTGCTGAAGGGATTTGCCGACCTCAGGGTTCTTCCCTGGGTTTCCGTTGAAGACAAACACCTTCACCGTGGTATTGTGGCGCAGCGCGTTGCACATTTCCTTCAAGCCTTCATCTGTAATCTCGTTGTAGCTCAAGTCTAAGTGAGTTAACGTCACGTTGGTGCGGAGGAGACGTGAGAAGTAGCCAACACCTACATCCGTGATGCGGTTGCCGCACATGTTCAGTGTTTTGATCATATCATTTTGCGCCAAGGCGTGGCACAGAAGCTTCGCACTTAGGTCACCGAACTCCTTTCGGAATCCATGGGATGTCCCATTGGCGTTCAACCTGTCGACGTTGCAGAAGTCAATGGCTTGAATACGCTTATCGCGATTTTCCTCAATGGTCAAGACAATACTCTTAAACGCCTTGGAGTGGGTGTTCAAGTCGCAGTAAAATTGCAGTTGCTCTTTGGACTCCTTGGACACTTTCCTGTTCCCAGCGAGGGACAATGTGGTGATGTGGTCGTTTTCATTACGGATGGTTGCAATAAAGACTTTGCAGGAAACATCAGTCAGGGAATTGACATCTAAAATGAGGGTATGGAGTCGACAAATGGGCGAGGCCATCATCGCTGGCAAGTAGTCAATGACATCGGCGTCGGTCAGCTCGTTGCCAGATAAATTCAAAATCTGCAAACGAAGCCCAAGCTTGGCGATCGTGGGGATTGACTTCATTGTGATCCTACCGGCGTTGCAGCTGAGGTTCAAATCCACTAAGAAGGTGTTATGCTGGAGGAGAACGTCAAGCGTGGAGATGGTTTCGTCATCGCAGCGCTTCCCAGTAGCATCCGCAAAGGAAAGGTCCAGCGACACCACATCCGAGTCGTTTTCAGTGAGGGCCAGGCCATTCTCTCGAACAGGCTTCGGTTGGTTGCTTAACCCAGCCACCTTCTCCATCAGCTGCAACAGGTGCATGTCCAGCGGAGGCTCCTGAAACTTCACATCCACGCGCTCAATGTATTGACTACGGGGGATTGCCTTGAGCATCATCCGGGCTCCCTCCTCCCCAATTTGATTGAACTGCGCAATGACCTTCCGCAGTGACGGGACGCCGATCATAATCTCCGACAAGAAGAATGCGCCTTGGTCCGTGAGTTCATTGTTGGACACGTCAATCAGCGTCAGGTTGGTATTGGAGCGGAGGGAGTGAAGGAGGACCTTGATGGAGGTGTCGTCTAGGTGGTCTTCACCGCTGTTCATTACGAACTTGACGCCTCGGGGATCGTTCTTCTCGAAGAGAGTCACAAGCTTCTTCAACTCAGCGGGCTGCGTGTTCAGCATGAGGGAGTGATAGAGCTGCGTGACGAGTGAGGCGGTCACGCAGTTTCGTTCGAGATGCAGCACACCGATAGCCGTCACGCCCAGCTTGACGGTGTCTAGGAACGCGTGGACAACGGCATCACTGATGTTGTTATCCTCAAGGCCAAGCTCAATCAGTGTTTTGTTCTTGCCATCTACCAAGGCTCTGTTGAGTGCGAGTCCGCCTTTTGTGCCAATGCTGTTGTTCCGCAAGTTGAGCTCGCCTACTGTTTGGTTCGTCTTCAAGAACTCAGCGAGCACTTCCGTTGCAGCGTCACCAATGTTGTTGTTGCTGAAGTCCACAATCACGATGGACACGTTGAACGCCAGCACATTACGAAGGGCTGCAGTGGCACGAAGTCCCCACGCCTTTGGAAATTCTCGTTCAATGTCGTCCGGTTCCATTCCGTGGAGGAGTCGAGCCTTGCGAACTCTTGCGTTGGATCGACCAGCAGCGAGAACTAGGCGTTTAAGTACCGACGGAAATTCATTCAACTCCGCGTTGCGTTGGAAGTCGGCGGCGTCGTACGACGGTCGGATTTTAAAGGATGCTCCAGGTTGTGCTTCCAGCATGGCCAAATGTTCACGTTCGGCACGCTCCTCCGCTTCAAATGGATTAGGTGATGCAGAGGTGGCTGCTGATGCATCACCCTCTACCACTGCACCTGGTGCTTCGGCAATCGCATCGGTAGCAACAGGAGGCGCTGCTGGCACTTCGAGCGACTGTGGAATTTTCACCGTTGTCAGTCCAGGGACAGCACGCACAATCTGCATGAGCAATTCCTGATTTTCAATCGTCAATGGGAGTGCGTCTTGCCCAAGGAACTCTAAATCCAAGGTATGCAGTCGGTGAAGCGGATTGCGAAGCACTTCTAGCCCATCGTTGCGACCATCCCTGGGGAGGTCCGAGTCTTGATATGCATCTACCGCGTCACGTCCTGGTTTTCCAAATCGTGCCACATACAGCAGCCCTCGCAGGAGCACGCTGATTCCATTGCTTGTGACGCTCAAATTCTCCGACAATCCAATCTCCCGCAAGTTCGTGGCGGAGCAGCTTTCAGCACCGTACATGTCGAAGGATGTCATGATCGCTTCAGCAATCTGAGAGCAATCTGCGTCGGTCATATCTCGACCGACAAAACGAATGATGCGCATTTCGTAGCTATGCCCATCTGTTGGCACAGCCGCTCGAAGGTGGGGAAGGTAGTAATGCGCAAAAGGATTGTGTCCTTCAGTGGGAGAGGGAAGCTCCAAACAATCCTTGACAGACAGCATATTGTTGGTTTGGAATTATGTTGCTGTTCGTTGTTGCTCTTGAAAAGGGGTTCGCGTCGATGATGGAATGAAGAATGGAAGCAATGAATGAAATGAGATGGAGAGGCAAATCAAAATAAGTTGCAAAAGAGCAATCAAATTTGTATTTAAAGTAGGAATTGTAAACATCAGTCGTAACAGAAATCCCTCGAAATTGTGTGTGGATATGAATTTACGAAGAGGATTGAGGAGGGGCTCTCTCAGGAGTTGCTTCCAACAAGCGCTGATTTTCCGTGGAGAGTGTCGACGCTGTCTTCGCTGGGGAGGGTGCAGGCCCAGGTGTTGCACCTGCAGGCAGTCTTCCATCAGCGGTTTCCAGAACTTCCAACACCTGGGACGTCGTCAATCTCTTTGCAGCGGTTGTTTGAAGCATCCCGATGACGATATTTCGCAACTTATCGGAGTAGCCCCTCAGATCCTGACGGATCGAACGCTCAAAATTTTTATCACGCGCATCGCTGAACATTACACGCGCAGTTTCAGCGGTTACCCGCCCAGTGCACATCCCATACGCAATGCACCCCATCGCCCACACATCCACAGCCGCCGTGTAGTGACGCTTCCAGCACTCTGGGGCCACATAGTGAAGCGAGCCCGCTCGCGTCGTCAGGTAGCTCTTTTCAATTTGTTGTGCAAGACCAAAGTCCGTGACGATCATGTGCGTTCCATTATCCTTGATAAGAATATTTTCTGGCTTCAGGTCACGATGGACAATCGGTGGACGCAGGCCGTGAAGGTGGCACAATAAGGAGCAGCACTGCTGGAGGACCTGCAGCACCATCGTCTCTGCAACGGTGGTGCCGAGTTGGTAGGTCCGTAGGATGTAGTGGGCAAGATCACCTTCGGGGCAGTAGTCCATCACGATGCACACGTACTTTGGTGCCATCTGCAGTAGTGGCATTTGAGTTTCTTTCTTGGACTTGGTCGATTTACGGCTGCTTCTTGTGCTCGGAGATCCGCTGCGGCCCCCACTGCTGCCACTGCCACCGCCGCGGCTACTGGGACCGTTGGGGCTGCTGCAACGCTTCTGCAAGAGGCGGGCTTGCGTGGGGTCATCCTCGTCACCACCGCTGTAGTTTACTGTAGGAATGCTCTCCACTTCATCCGTCCAATTCATGAACATCTCAATCAACCGGATCATGTTCGGGTGGCCTTGGCTGTCGTGTAGCAATTCAAATTCCTTAATCGCGTAGTTACGCTCCTCCTCATCTTTGCAAATAATGTACTTCATCGCAAACCTCTCTGAGTCTGACTTGCGAGCTACAAGATACACGGTACCAAACCCGCCTTGGCCGAGCTTGCACAACACTTTGTACTTGCCGTGTTGATCCAGCGGGTGAGCTGACCCCTCCTCGGGTTCTTCGTCAGGGGTTGCGCGGAGAATGCGCCACGCGAGTGCTCCGCCGCCTACTATTAACACGAGCGCCACAGCGACGACGGTGATAATACCGGTGACTCCGGTGATGAATTTCTCAAACGCAGATTGGTTGTCGCTCTCGGGGAACACGATGGTGATGGCAGCAACATTGGCAAGGAAGTAATGACGCTGCTCTTCGGTGGCGTAAGCGTACTGGAAGCACTCCTGCGCATCTGCGTCCCAGCAGCAGTTGTCAAATAGACAATCTTCAAAATTGTAATTGCCCGATGAGGCACAACTGACACGCGACTCGTTGGCCTTGGGGCAGTACCCCGTCGAGAGGCAAATGGCAACACCACCTGCAGGCACGTCACCCACCGGTATGACCACTTGGCCATTGCCACCCGCTAACACACTGCACTCCATATCTGGTACTCCTTCAAGAGGGGTGCCACAGGATGGGGTCGAGGCAAGACGCAGGGAGAGCCCAGCATTGCAGATCCCAACTGAGAACGTGATGTTCTGCCCCACAAAGTACGTGTAGTTGGTGTGGTCAGGCACGACCGCAATAGCCGGGAGGGCAGGTACGGTATCGACCTCGTCTGATAGCGATCCGTTGACATACTCTCCTCCCGCAAAGTACATATTCGTCGTGATGGGGAACACACTGCCGTGGGATCGCAGCTCTGGGAAGTCGGAAGTAATAACGTACGAGATTTGATTCTGGAACACATCGTAGTAGAACATGATTGGGTTGGTGCTGTTGGACACCACCACCATCATCACGACGAAGTGCGACAAGGACACACTGCGGATGGAAAGGAAGTACGACCCAAAGTCGTGGATTAACGTGTTGCCAAATGAAAACGTTGTGAGATCGTACACGAGAATTTTCATGAGGCCTCGCTCATTTGGTTGTGGGCTGCATTGTTGACAGACTAGTACAATGACGTAGCGATGCTCTGATGTTTGACAATTACAGTAGGTAGAGAAGATGGAGTCGCTGCGGGGCATGTACCCAACCGGGATCCACTTTTGGGAAGTCTGATTGTACGCTTCAATCAAGTTCGTGTAGAGGTTTGCACTCGTCACGCCGCCAAACATGAATAGCGTCATCTCTCCAGCTGCGCTACCGAACCCAGTTCGTGTTCGGTTGTACTTCCCCTTCCCAATCGATATCCAAGATGTACTGGTGGAGTATCCGTCAGGGCCAGGGATCGATGAAAACGTCGCCGTGTAGACGTTGTAGTCTGGGGTAGGCGACACTGGTGCTAATGTGGACCCCTGAATACTAGCGAGGACACCAAGTCCAGATCGAGCACAAAACTGCCCGGTGGAGTGGATCGGTAGGGCAGGACTGAGCTCGGCGTTCACCAAGCGGTTCATGATGTTCACCGCCACGATTGCGTTCGAAATGCCGTCGTCACGCCGGCCGCCCATAAGAACTGCTTCTTGGATGACACAGACGGTGCACTGCATGCTTGCAGGTTCCGGAAGCGTTGACCATGGCGCCCAGTCTTGGCTGCCACCCGTCAGGGAAGCGATGAGCAACAACAAAATTAAAACGGACTGAGGGCTTAGCATCTTTCTCATTTTATCACTTCTTGAAGAATGTTGCAAAGGAAGGCGCCAACAAAGAAAGCTAATGCAATGTTATGCCGCTTCTTCAAAGTTTCCTTCCACATGATGGTTGTTGCAGAGTAAAGAAGCAATCAACAGGGGTTCTCTCTATCTTTACTTGTTTGCAACCGGCCAAAATCTAAATTCCATTTTTGTAGCTGCTGAGAGTGCGCGTAAACTGACTGTTCAACACTTCGCTCCGTGCTCCTGGGCGTAATTTCTTTTGAACTTCCTTTAATTGGATCTCCATCAGCGCGGCTCTCTCCGTCACAGCACTGTATCGTTCCGTTGTATCTGTAAGCGTGCGTTGCATTCGGCGCAACCTCGATTCATACTCGCTCTCTGCTTTCCGCTGCTCACGCTGCAGGTTGTCGATCATCTGTATCATCGCTCGGTTGTCCGCCAGAAGTTTCTTATGCGTGATGCTGTTCAAGTCTTCATTGGGATTCCCATGGTACGCAAGCCTCCACTGATCGGATACCGTGGTGAAGCCTGTGCCCCCTCCCTCACCACTGCCCCCACGATTCTGTGAAAAGACAGAATGAATTCGTTGGTAGGCCGCACTTGGGGAGATTGATCGCGTTCCGTTGGGAGACACGCCGCGTTGGGCGGAGCCTCTGCGTTGCGGGGTAATGTTCCGCCCACGTGGCTGAGGAGGGGCGTTTGGATCCCGATGGACGTTCGAGTGAGAGTGTACACCGGAGTGTGACATGGAGTTGGAGTTGGAGGTCACCGACATGCCAAACTCCGCGTCCCGTGGTGCCGATGACGCAGGAGTTCGATGTTGGAACGCCTTAATGGTTGCCATCAGTTGGTTGCGCTCCTGTTCGCCACGTTGGATCGTGTCGGTAAGGATGTCGATGGTGCTCTGAAGTTGGCGAAATGTAGACACGTCGATGGAGCCAGAGACTCGGGTGTAGGTACGACGACGAGGGGCGTTCTCCGCATTGGCGCGACCCATGTCTTCGTTGGTGGTTGGATCAATATGAGCATGTCGATTAGCGCCGTCTTGCAATTCCATTCTGAATGTTTGTGTGTATCTCTCTCTTAAGTCGTGTACGTCAACAAACTAACGAGAGGAATCACTTCATTCAATGATGACTTCACAGGATATTAGTCTTAGTAAAGTGCTAGCGCAACGATCCACAAGAAACTGTTCCCCGTTCTTCCTTTTTTAACCCCTCTTCACTACTGATCACATCGCCGATGTCAATGGGTCCACCGTAGATGGCCCTGGCCGCCCACCGGTGCCCCCTCCGCGACTGTCACGGAGTACTTGAAGCCCCAGCAAGGCGTTCGTTGGTGGTTGGATCAATATGAGCATGTCGATTAGCGCCGTCTTGCAATTCCATTCTGAATGTTTGTGTGTATCTCTCTCTTAAGTCGTGTACGTCAACAAACTAACGAGAGGAATCACTTCATTCAATGATGACTTCACAGGATATTAGTCTTAGTAAAGTGCTAGCGCAACGATCCACAAGAAACTGTTCCCCGTTCTTCCTTTTTTAACCCCTCTTCACTACTGATCACATCGCCGATGTCAATGGGTCCACCGTAGATGGCCCTGGCCGCCCACCGGTGCCCCCTCCGCGACTGTCACGGAGTACTTGAAGCCCCAGCAAGGCGTGAAGGGGCATCGTGTTGAGGCCACTCATTGTGGGAAACTTGAGCAGCTTCAGACAAATCGCAGCGTTGGTCGCTAGCTGGCTGCCAGAATGCTTGGATTTCAAGAGTGTGCGGATGAGGTTGGCAAGACAAATAATGCCGCGCTCCTTCACGTTGGGACAAATTTGGGAATAGATCGACAGGGCCATCACGAGGCTATGCATGTGCTCTGTAAACACAAGTCCACACATATCGTTCGACTTGGGGCCGTTGGGTGCCGCCCACACAGGCTGCACGTCGTCCCATGCAACTTTCTTGTTCAGCGCAAGGCGTGCCTCAGGAATGTAATCCGCCGCGAGACCCCCATCGTACGGAGTCGATGAGGAGAGGACGTCGCCAGACGACGACGTGGCGAGAACAGACTGGGCGAAGTGCATCGTGTGGACGCCGGTGCGATACGGGGCGCTGCTCACATCACGTACGGTACGAGGGCGAAGTGCATCGTGTGGACGCCGGTGCGATACGGGGCGCTGCTCACATCACGTACGGTACGTCCCGTAGGAGTGAGGGAGGCTTGATACTGAATCGTGACCACGGTACTGGCCAGCGCGACGAGCTCCCATAATGTCACGTGCAAGACTTCAAAATACGCCGCTGCCTCACGCACCACACTGTCGTCTTCACCGGACATAAGTGAGAGGCCAGTCGCTCCCACCATCGCTGCCCAACGTTGCAGTTGCCATGAGCGTTTCTGCGGCGGGACAAATTCTTGTTGCATGGCATCGATAAGGGCGGATGTGGACTGCAGGACTAACGTCGGGCGCACTTCGGCGATCCATCTTCCCATCTCAAGAAGGTAGTCCGTCACGACATCCCGTTGATCTTGGGGAGACACCATAAATAAATACGCGGTCCGTAGAGCAGAATAAATTTGATTCGGAACATGATCCAGTGCCCTGAAATACTCCGTCAGCAGGGGTCGAATGAGTCGATACGCGATGGTCATTCTTCCATCAAAGTATCCCATGGACCGATGTAGTGCATCCCACAGCCCAAACTTCTTGCCTTGCATCATGCAGAGCTCGGCAAACTTCGTCTGCTGGTATCGTGTGTCGACGTTCCAGTCAGTGATGGAGGCCCACAGTTCCTGGAAGAAAATGTACTCGGCCGCGATGTCCTGTTGATGGTTCGCAAAGGTTGCTGTCGACATCCCGTTGTAGTCCCCTAAATCATCGCCGAGCCCATCACTGTAGTTATCGCCGTCCTCGCCGCCGGTGCCCTCCACCTCAGCGGAGGACGGAGGGGAGAAACTATTAGAGAAGCAGATGAGAGGAAGAAATACAATACGGAAAAAGATGTCCAGGTTTGTTGACGTCACTGTAATTGTCGCCGTCCCCGCCCCCAGTGCCCTCCACCTCAGCGGAGGACGGAGGGGAGAAACTGTTAGAGAAGCAGATGAGAGGAAGAAATACAATACGGAAAAAGATGTCCAGGTTTGTTGACGCGCTCATCATCGGTTGAATCAATCGCTTGACGACAGGGAATAGCACGTGTGGCTGTTGGCTCAAGAGCCACATGACACGAGGAGCGAGGGACGGTAAAATATCACGGAGCTGTGTCGAGTTACGTTCTAGCGCCAAGCACAGCTCGAGGGCAAAGCTTTCGTGTCGCTCAAGGTACGCGTCCCACATTTGACTCCCAAAGATATCTTGAAAGAAGTTGAGAACCTCCTCTGTTGGTGCGACAGCGATTTGGAATTCTAAGCACTTGATCATCACGTCTGGGGAGAACAGCGGGTCTCCGACTGCGCTGCCACCAGGAGGTAACGGGACGACGCCGCTGCCACCACCACCCTCTCGCTCTTTACGCGTCGACCGCGCTCCACCGCCAGAGGGGGTGTAAGAGATCGAAACATCGTTATCGCGCAGTTCAGGAACTTCGTCCGATGGGGCTTTGACTGGGCTGGTGCGTACTGCGTGCATCGCGCAATACAAAAAGTTTGTCACTTCGGCCGTGAGCTCTAGTGCCATATCAGTGCCGTGGTGCATGAGGCAAAGATGCTTTGCAACGAATAAACACTCACTAGCAACACTTTCGATGTACATGAGGCCAAGACCTTTCTTGCTGCAGTACAACGAGCATTTCTTTCCATTGATAAAATTGGCAAGCTGTTGGAACGTATCGTGTAAATAGTGCGAGAGTTCCTCGGCAGCAGCCAAGGACAAGAGTGGCGGATGGATGCGCGGAATCCGAATGCCGTCGGTGGGCACCGCGTCGGGAAGTCTCTCATCGATGGACGGTGATGTAGGCGCCGTTGTGGTCGATGACGGTTGATCACTTTGGCGCATCGCTCGGCGGAAAGCGTTCCCATAGGCAGACACGACGTAGTAGTGATGAACGTGTGGGGCTGTGGGGGCCTCGATGTGGTACAACACGCCAAAGAAGGGAAGTGGCTGATTTTCCCCGCCGCTCATTCCCTTCCCTCGAAGCGACGCCGCCGCCGCACCAAGACGATTATTGCTGCACTTCGCCCCATCCAGTCCAAGTGCAACTGGGGCCGAGCCAAGCATCGGCTTCACACCGACTGGGCTTGTGCTGAGCAGCTCTCTGCACGTAAAATCATCCAATACTCCTCGAGAGGCGTGCACCAACGCAAATAGTCGAAGGAATTCATGGTACTGCCCATCAAGAGCCTGACGACGAATCATCGCTTGAAATGTGTCCGCACTAAGGGACGACGAGGGGCTGGAGTAAAACGATCGATGTACTAGTGGCAGCAGCGCACGCTGGTGGCTTGGCGAGGAGACTAGGAACAAGGCACAGAGCTGATTTTCAATCCCGACTGTGGACGATGCCGTCGCAGTGTTAAGGGATAACAGACTGACACAAAGATCGGATAGTAAATGGGGGACTCCACCTTGCTGCTGCTGTTGTTGTTGCTGTACGGATCGCTCAACGATCTGCAGCAATGCGCTAAATGTGCGGTCATTCAACGTGAATTCTGCTAATTTTCCCAACTGGAAATGTAGTGCGATAATAAACCGTAACCACGAAATCATTAACTTCGGATCTCCTTGATTTAGTGTCGACGAAAGCACTGTGTTTACTCGGTCCGATGAAATGCCACCAAGCTGCTGGGCAAAAAGCGAGAAATCGCGGAACACTAAATCTGACCACCGAGCATGGAGTGCCTCAAGAGGCTGAACTGCCATTCTTGCTTATTTCTTTGATTGTGTTCGCTTTTTTGAAAACAGACGACAAAATGTGAAAAAATCTGCTCTTTGCGCTCGTCAACTAGTACTTTTTATGAAAAGATGCATGCGGTTGTTTGATGTACGGCAATCCACGTTGGGGATGAGAGAGAGAGGAATTTTTTTTGTTGTGATTTTTGTTTTTGTTTTTGAAAGCTTTGCGCTTGTTCCTCCTTTCTGTTTGTTGTTTCAAATACACTCTAGACATACATTCTTCGGTATTTTCTTCATCCTTGAATACTACACACGTGCGCGTTTACAAACTCTAGTGTGACCGTCGTCACCTCTCATCTCTTGCGTTCTACCTCAAACTCTCTCTAATCATTGAGATGCGGCGTGATCTTGCTGAAGGTGTACGTAAGCACGGTAGCCCTCGGGCTCATCCTGTACGCGATCCCAAGAGTTGCATAGCTCATGGAATACACGTTGCCCCTCTGCATCCTCTGGCGCTTCCGTCTTAATCGTCTTGTACAACGTCGCCTCTGTTGCGAATTGACGGTAGTTGTGATTGTATTGCTGCGATGCGATGTCTGAGTTATTGTCGTTGTGGGCCTTGATGTACAACGCCATAAACTTTAACGCGGATTCTTCAAGAGTGAGACCGGGGTACTTTGGCCGCTCTCGGCACACAGCCAGCATCGCTCGCGCAGCCGCCTCGCGCATCGTTCGTCCAGCGTAAAGCTCATTAGAGATACCTTTAAGTGTGGAACGATCGAAGGGAAGCTTTTCGGCAGCGGGGAGAACGGCAAATTTCGCAAACACCCACGGCTGTCGCAGGAACCTTTCCGTGTTTTCTTGGTTCTTAATAGCGTAGTACTTCCCATCGTACTTCACAAGGAACCGCTCGACATCGCCGGGCACAGCTGTGGGCTCTGTGACGCCACGAAGACCTACATTCATCCGAGTGTCATACAACACAACGGGGCAGCACCCTGCAAGCTCTAACGTGACGTTGCCACGGATGCTCTTGGCGTCCTCTTCTGTCAAGTGCGTGGGGAGAACGCTGGGCAGTTCAAGGGTTGCGGTTTGCGCCTCGCCGCAGCCATATGCTAACGATTCACCGGACACGATCTCCGGGTGCTGAAGGAACTCCACAAAGAACTCCGTCGACGAGAAACAAAAGTACTTCCCAAGGTACTCTGCGATCAGCTTGCGGTTGCTGGGGTCCTCTACCAGTTGCTGGTAGCGGCACCACATGTACGGACAGTAGGACTTGTACTGAGAGCGATTGGCGGCAAGGACGGTTTCAAGAAGGGGTGTGTAGACCGTCGGGGAGGGGAAGCCGAGCTGCTTGGCTAACACGAGCTTTCGTTGCTTCAAGTCACATAGTCGGACGGAGCGGACCATTTGTCTGAGTGACGCCATCGTAAACGGCTCCTCAGTGATCGTCGCAATGACACGAGTTCGTGCGTAGATAGCGTCCACCACGCTGGATAAGATCTTGGAGTCTTCTCCAAAGGTGAAGCACTTGCTGATGCGAAGGCCGTCGTCCATCAGGGAGTTCACTTGAGATGCGGTTCGTGGAAGATTGTTGAGCACGGCGCCGTTCTTTTGCACATCGGCGCACGTGAGACGGCAGCGTAAAAGCTCGCAGACCGCCGCTTCGCTCGCTGCCTGCCCGGTCACCAACGATCTTCTGGCTTCCTCAGCAAGCTCTCCTAATGATGAAACGTTCAGCAGGGCCCACTGCAACAGCTTAGGAACATTGATAAATACTGAGCCAGAGTTGTTAGCAAGATGCTCAGCCATTGAGCGTGGCTTCACGTCGCCATGCACTGCAGGGACCGCCTCCATCACCGATACAATTGGGGCGCTGATGATGGGGTACGGTGGCGCTTGGTCCCAGAACCTCAATGGGTCTTGAATGAACTGAAGGAGGTTAGCATCGCTGTCGAAGAAGTACACACGGTGACCGAGAATTGCAGCCTTGCGCTTCTTTTTATTGGCGGCTGCTTGAACGCGATCTTCGTGCTCCTTGCGCATCTCCTCGAGCTCCTCAGGGGATAGATCGGGTTCTGGCTCTGGTGGCTCCTCTGCCTCCACCTCCTCTGGTGGGGCCTCTTCCTCTTCAGGTTCCTCCTCTTGGACTTCAATCTCTTCACCATCTTCATTGGTCTTGGTGACAGTTCGGAACTTTTTCTCCTTTGGGGCTGGGGGTGGGACATCTGGGATTTCATCTTCACCGGTGGCTACAGATCCAGGCATCTTCATGCGTAGTGATTCCTGCTTGCTCTTGCGCTCGGCGGCAAGGGCAGTAGGGTCAACAAGGCCGAAGGCTGAGAGCATCTTCAGTCCTGAAGACGCCAGGCTAAGCGCTTCGTCGTATGTGCACACCTGGACTGCGTGGAAAAGGGAACGGCGAGCCGGGAGGAAAATTCGTGCGAGACTATCAGAAGCATGCATGAACACTTGCTCGAGGCCTACATCACCGTTGAGCTCAATCAAAGGAACGCGTCGGTCAGGAAGTCCGCCGACGACGCCACCGACGTTTCCGTTGTCAGTCTCGTACTGCGCTTCGATGTCGCCACGCACGGCTTCCAGTGTGACCGGCTCAACATCTTCTGGAGCCTCTTCCGCTTCTTCTTCCTCAGGCGCGTCTTCCGCTCCAATGTTACGACGGCGCCACTTGCGCAGCTCCGATTCTCGTGTTTTGATCATGATCTCCTTGCGCTTCGCATCAACTTGTTGTTGTTTTGCCTCCTGAAGCGCTTTACGGGTGGCGAACTCGGCGTCGATTTGGCGTGCTACAGATGTCTCAGAGCTGATCTTGAGGTTCAAAAAAAAAAATTGTTTTGATCATGATCTCCTTGCGCTTCGCATCCACTTGCTGTTGTTTTGCCTCCTGAAGCGCTTTGCGGGTGGCGAACTCAGCGTCGATCTGGCGTGCTACAGATGTCTCAGAGCTGATCTTGAGGTTCACCACAACATCCGGGAAGGCACCTTCGTCAAGGAACAGTTGCATTTCTGTTTCGTTGTTGGGACGACCGACGAGAAGGTAGCCTTGGGACTCGAATGGCTCGATGCGAGTCAGAGCGGCGGCGATTTGCCGACGGGCTTTGCTGACACGCTCTTCGCGCGCCTCGGCCTCTTCGGGCTCGAACTCCAACGCCTTTTGAATCTCAGCTTCATCTTCTTCATCAAGTTCGTCAACATCTTCGCCATTTTCACGGCGTTGCTCACGGTCATTTTGCTCTTCTTGAGTCTTATCCTTCAGGATTTGACGATCAGATTGATCCTTGTCAAAGTTTCTTAGTTCCTGCGCAAGAGCAGCGGCGCGCTGGGCGAATGCATTGTTTCCCTTTGATGACGGAACAAAAACGTCCCCAACGAGAGCTCCCTCGGCACTGTTGGTTGCTTCAATCAATGCATCTAAATCTTCATCCTCGATGGACAGCACCGGCACGTGGTAAGTGGCAGACAATCGCCTTTGACGATCAGATTGATCCTTGTCAAAGTTTCTTAGTTCTTGCGCAAGAGCAGCGGCGCGCTGGGCAAATGCATTGCTTCCCTTTGATGACGGAACAAACACGTCCCCAACGAGAGCTCCCTCGGCACTGTTGGTTGCTTCAATCAATGCATCTAAATTTTCATCCTCGATGGACAGCACCGGCACGTGGTAAGTGGCAGACAATCGCCTGGCAAGGGTGCGGCGGCCAGCAAACGGGACGCCAACAATCCAGACACGAGGAGCAACAGAGACCTTGACGTCATTGGCATACAAAGGTGGGTGCTGCTTGAAGAGGGCCATTGCTTCAGGCGTGGAGAACATGTACTTCTTTCCCTTGTAGCTAAGCCAATTTGCTGAGTCTCCAACAATTAAGATACCCTTGTCCTTCAACGCAACTGGGCAGTACTTCAAGGTGGAACCGAATTGGTGGTCTGCACGAGGGCCTGGGATCAGGAGTGGATTGCGCAAGTCACCCTCCTCTACTTCAGGATCAGCGGTGATGTCTTCGCCGTCTTGTGGCGGCTGAGCGTTGACTGCAAGAGGGTGAACGGCGAGCAGAATATCTCCAATGAGTTCGTCAGCGCTCTTGTTGAACACGTTCACTGTGATGGTGTTAAAGGCTTGGTATGGTTTCGGTGCGGGCTTGCCCTCCTCAGCTGCCTCTGGCTCCGAGCCAGACGACTCTGTCGAAGTAGCGATCTTACCCAGCAGTTTTTTCATGAGGCGACGATACTGTTTGTCGTCAGTGGGGTCAAAGATTTTCGGTGGCTTGGGTGGGCGTGGCTTCGGGTTGCCATCTTCGTCGAGCTCCTCTGGCACCTCCGCCTCTTCCGGCTCCTCATCGGCTTCTTCCTCTTGGGGCGCGTCTTCATCGGTCTCAGGTTTGGGCTCGTCATAGTCGAGCACAATTACGGTGGGCGGGAGCACGCGGTCATCGAACAGAGTATTAAAGAGCTCTTCGCTCAGGTCAGATAACGTGCTGACCAACAGGGGGCAGAAGGACTGCAGGCGAGTCTTTTCAAGTTGAATTGCCTTGCTGGAGCGATCCGCAGTGGTTTCTACAATCACGACCTCCTGTGCTGCTTCGGCGCCTTCGCCCAAGACGTCACCTTCAGTACCGTCACCGGCCGCCTCGTCGTCCTTCTTCTTGGCTGGCTTCTTCTTGTCGACTTCCTTCTTCTTCTTTTTGGCTTCAGCCTCCAGTCTCTTCTTCAAGCGTTCTTCACGGCCAACGCGTTGTTTCGCATCTGCGGCAGCACGTGCTGTAAGTGACTGGAGCCGCGCGCCTTCAAGGGTGCGTTGCTGCCCCCATGTCGCCGCAAACGACTCAAACTGTGAGACGGTGAGACCCAACGCCTTGGCCAAGTCCTTTTCAATTGCCTCTGGCGTTAACGTTGATTTCTGGAACACGTCGAGGGTCCTCTTGACCACCAGCAACGGTGCCACACCGGTCACATTCTGGAGGAGGTACGGATGCGGTGACGCAATGAACAGCTTCATGTACGCGGGAGAGGTGAAGCAGTAAATGCGCCCGCGGTATGTCACAGAGTACGCCATGCTTCCGTCGAGCAGCACGCGGTGCTCAGCGTAGGACACTGGACACAGGCGGCGCCACTTGGAAAAGGTGTCGCGTCCACTCTCGGTGACGGCACGGAGCTTGGCGTCTGCGATGCCCAAGTCGTTGTCAGCACTGCCGTCGGGGTTTTCCGGAGCATCCTCAGGGAGGGGAACCTCTGTGGGAACTGTTGAGGGTGAGAGACTGAAGTACGAAGAGATGAAAGCGACTGCATCAGCAACCTTGCTGGAGGCGCTAATCTCCGCAACTCGGCGGGCTCGCTGGCATTTCTCGAGAACTGGCTCGAGAGACGCAATGGAGGCGATGTCCACTGCGGCACCATTGATATCCGTGGCCAGGGCATGTCGAATATCCTCCAAGAGAATCCGACGACGGCGTTCCTTTGCACGAAGCTCATCTCGCTGCACTACTGCGTCCGGCTCCATTGGGTTGCCTTCCTCATCGAGTTCAGCAGGCTCTTCGAGGTCCTCAGGTTCACCCTCTTCCACGGCGTTCTCAGGGGCGTCTTCCTCGGTAGGTTGAATCTCTCCTGCCTCAATTTTGGCCTTGCGGTCCGCACGAGCAGCGCGAGCTGCACGCTTCTCTTCACGCAGTGCTTTTGCAGAGGCTTTCTCATCTGCAGCGCGATGTTCCTCTTGCCGTTGCGCAAGTTCGCCATCACGCGCCGCGTTGATAGCTTGAACGGATTGTTCAACGATGGTTGCTGCGATGGCGGTGGGGCACAGAAGGGTGACGATGTTCTGTGGCAACGCACCGTCAACAGCGGTGAAGCCACATTGCTCTAGGTACGTGCTCAGCAACGCAGGGTTGACGTACGCCATGTCATCGAAGACAAAGCCTCGGTGGATGGTGGCAGGCTTCGAGATGATAGAACGGACAAGTTGAGCACGCGTTTCGAGTGACACTGCGGTACCCGTTTCAACGCACGCAAGAATCTGCTGGCCAATGGAAATAAGACCGTCATCCCCAGATGTGCTGGATGCTGCATCTACTGCTGCCACAGCACCCCCAAAGATGTCTACGTACACGCTCTTAAGCGAGGACGCAAGGGCCTGTGAGATCGCTGACTTCTGGGGTAGTCCGTTGTGACCAACAAAGAGCACGCGATTCGCTGTGGGCTGGCGGAAATATTCCTCCTCACATCGATCTGCGACTAAGTCATCTACTTGGTGGACCTGATTGGCTTCTGCAAGAGCGACCTTTGGGAATGGGCCTTCCTCGGCGGGAACATCCGCATCGAAAAACTGTTGTCCGCTCTTGACGTACTTGGCGACAAACGTTGTCGCAGTGCTCAGGTACTCATTCACGTCTTGTGGCTCCACTTTGCCGTAGCGGCGAGCAAATGCGGTCGCGGCAACAATGAACTCCTCGAGCACCATGGTGGAGGTGAGCGTAGCGCGCAGCACCTCAAACCACAGAGCCTTGGCAGCGACACGAGCGCGAGCAGGTGTTGCATTGGAGTTCTGCACACGGTACATGCACGTAAACCATCGAACAAACTGCTCGAGGTTGATTCGAGCCGCGGCGTTCGCTTCAGGGGCGTTGTCGTCGTGATCGTTGGCGATCAGCAAGTTCCAAATACGGTAGTGCACAGGAGCAAAGGATGGGTATCGTTGCAGGGTGACAAACGTAGAGAAGGGGTCATTAAGACTCTTGGGGCGGTTTGGGACGGTAAGGACATTATCAAAGGTCAGGAGGATTTGGGGATCGCGATCGTCGAGTACGGAGTCCACAACAGCTTTGATTTGTTCTTCCAGTGGTGTTAGCACCACAGCGACATCATCGCCTGATGCTTGCTGCTGCTGTTGTTGAGGTGTTGCAAGAGGAGTTGCTTGGTCGCTGCTAAAGTACCCGTCCACCCACTCTGAGGCAACAACATCATTCACAAATGAGACCAGCCACGAAAATGTCTTCTCGCTGGCATCCGTTGTGTACGCTGATGTTGCTCGCTTGCAGTCGTCTACGGTTGCGTTTGCCGTGCATGCTTTGTAGAGGCACAAGATGAGCTGCGCGGCTTCAGTTGCGGGAATCACGACGGCTTGACGAGCGTCCTCTTCTGCACCTGAGGCAACAAGGGGCTGCACTGACGGCAGGCCATCCCACAGACGCTGAATGATTGAATTCATCGCTCAAACTGCAAATAAGGGGCGAATGTTCTTTCTAAGAAGTAAGATATCTTCAAGTACTCAAAGGCACGAGCGACGGATCGATGGTGCCCTGCGTTTATTTCTTCGTTTAACGAACATTCAGGGGGAAAAACAATGTTTACAGCAATTGCGAGACAATAAAGAAAGCAAAAGTGCTGTGCACAATTTCATCCAAAAATGGAAACTACAAGGGTGAATGATTGATAGGGAGGATACTTTCCTTTTTTGAGCAAGCCACGCAACACACACACATACAAAACAAAGCACACCGCCGGATGACGCTAATATCCCTCTTTTTAATGGACGCTGAGATGAAGGGTATTCTTCCATTTGTTCTCTCCAAGGCGCATAAGTTGGGCTTTAGAAAGGGCTATCGAATAGCTCCATTCCGCAGCTGCGCCTCATATTCTACACGCCACTTCATCAACTCCTCCGTCTTAAACTTCACCTTCAATGAGCGTTCTAAAATTTCGTCAGGATTTTTATTCTCATGCAATAACTTCAGCGCCGGGAGTACCTTATCAAACGGCATATCAAGAAGTTCCTTTTCTTCCCATTTCATCAACGCGATGGCAACTCTAAAGATCTCCTTCCATCCCTCGCAGAAGAAAATATCCCACACCCTCAGCAGCGCGCGGAATTGGAAGTGGTAGACAAACAGTGTCAGAAACCACTGAGAGGCAAAGAAGGAGGGATCCACTCCAATCTCCTCAAACCGCTTGAACAGTTTGGGCAAGTGTTCTGCCATGAGTTTTTTGAGTTGGAAGAAGAACAGCTGCAGCATAGGAAAGCCTGGCCGAAACATATCCCGAAGTCGGTACTTCTCCGTGTGCATCATCGAGTGGAGCGCCCAGAAGGACTCCTCCTCATCCATCTGGGTCATGAGCGTGCCGACGATAAAACCCATGCCCTGCACGTAACCCACCTCGGGGTCAATGTTTGCGTAGGCACGAAGAATATTGCGAAGCTGCGTCTGGCCGATACCATCGGCATCACGGAAGAGCACGTGTGTGGGGAATGTCCTAGCTAGATCACGCTCGATGATTCCTTGTACCTCAGTGTCCATTCGTTTCTTCTTCAACGCGTCGTAGACACCAACGTTGGCAGGACTTTGCATTTCACTTCGTGATCCAAGTAGCAGCTGCCACGCCACACCTCGTAGCTTGGAAGGAATACCTTTTCGGCATCGTTCTTTGATTTTGTCCGTCATTTTCGATTCGGAGGCTGTCCAGTCCGCAGCCATGTTGGACCACTTGACTTCTCGCCGAATGACGCGAGAGCCGTCGATGTTCTTCACGTAGACTTCTTCTCGCTTCATCTCTTCGGTGCTAATCTCAAAGCCAAACTCATTGACAAACAGTTGTTCATCAGCGTCCATATCTCCGCCATTCTTTCCGCTTTTCCCAGACTTGCGGTTTGGTGTATTTGCTGTGTTGGACGACGTGACAGAAGTTGTGGATCGCGGGGCTGGTGCAGGGGTTGGGGATGAGACGGGCTGTGGCTGTTGCTGAGACGCAGCTGAAGAAGAAGGTCCGGGACGGGATCCTTCGCTTCGTTGGTCTGTCACACGAGCTGGACTTGTGCCTGTGGACGGAGGGCCTAGAGGCGATCCCTCTTCCCATTCAGCCGCAAAGGCACTACTCTCTTCCATTCGGGATTATTGATCGTGTGTTTTTTATTGCCTCGAAACCCTTTGCCCAACGGTTTGAGTAGCATTGCATACACAAGTGAAATAACAAGCCAACTTCGACGTTGACGCCGTTTGTTTCTTGCAGTGAAACACACAAATAGCAACAGTAGGAGGTAAATTCAACTCACTTCAGGCACATTCACACAACTGTGTCAACCTTGGACTCGGTTTTGTTTTTGATGTGGGTCTTTTTATTTATTTGCTGGCCATGCGTTGTTGGACGGCATTCAGCAACGCGTCGGATGCTTCATAGTCGATCTCCCACTCACCTCCGTCGCGAACATCCCACGCCTTCCCCACGGAGGCTCTATTGACTCTGAAGCACTTTGTCGCCACAATGCGTTGCCGTTTGCTTTCTTCGCTTTTCTTGCTGAAAGAAAAGAAGGAAGTGTCAGCGGAGTATTTTGGGTTTGAGCCCACAATGCTTGCCCGCATGAGGAAGGTGTGGAAGTCTGCCATGGCAATCACCTGAACGCCAAGGAATCGCAACGGTGGCCTCAGCACGGCATTTGGACCAGTGAGGGGTGGTTCGTCGGCACGAATCGTTTCGTACATTTCCGCATAGCCGAACTCGTTGGTCAACATCATGCCAACGGATTCAAGGCCCACCTTGGACGCGATCCTCTCCGTGGCGCTTTGAAGTAGGGGCATGCGGGTGGCTTGCCAGATTCCCCAAAGCGTCGCACAGTCACAGTACGGTAGAACTCGATCCAGCAACAATCGAAAGTTGAGTTTGCGGAGAGAAATACGATGCGCCACTGGGTCGATGATCACGCAGCCACATTTACGCAGCGCCGTGGAGGTATCGTTGTGACACGTAGTGTGGAACGCCTTGACTGCCTCACTGCGCAGCAGCTCCACGCTTTGGGGGATGTGCTCGAGCCACTTGATATCTTTTTGGTCGTGCAGGACCGAGTCACACGCACGAATGCATTCTTCCAGATCACCCTGATCGAACATTGTCTTGGCAATGCCGCAACGTGCAAGCTCCGAGTACGGGTTGTGTTTGATGACCGCCTGGTACTCAAGCAGGGCGTCCTCGAAGCGGTTCTCTGCACGCAGCCTTCGCGCACGCTCAATCATCGTAAATTCCTCAAAGGACTTGTGTTCTTCCAACGCGTCCATCCATTCTTGCGCAACGGGCAACCCTAAAATATCAAGCGGAGAGATCTTCCGATCGGATGACTTGCGGAATAATGCGCCACGCTCCAGCAAAAGCTTTGCCACAGGTTTCCTGTTCATGCCACAGGCAACATGCAATAATGTAATTTGGCCAGCGTCCTCAAATCTTTGAGCGACGTCTGCCGCTACTGTGGGTGGGACGTACAACGGCTCGAACTGAGCCTGAAGTTCACTGATTCGACCTGCGAACAGAGTGTCAAGAATAGCCGAAAGAAACGGAATCGTTCCATACGCTGCTGCGTTGAAGAAGATTGGCAACCGGCGGTGCTCTGGGAACGCTGCAAAGCTTGAGGTGAACACTGCCTTGCGGCTCTCCGCAATACCTCTCCACTTGAAATGACAATTGCTGCACACAGAATCAAACTTTTGGCAAAAGTCACACCGCAGTGGCATCGGCAACTTCAATTCTGTTGGTAGTGTGGTGGGTGGGGCCTTCACTTGCTTGGAACCCCCCTTCCCAATGCGCTGAGTGACGGATTCTGCAGGCGAGGAGGACAAGGGAGTGGACGATCCGCCCTCCTGGAAGGAGAGTTCACAGAGAAGTTCGCGGTATCGTGCCTCTGCCACAATATCTTGCACCAACTCATTCGTCGATGGATCCATCACTGACTTGGCGATCACGTCGGCAATAGATGCAGATTTGACCTGAATCGCCCCAACGCTGTACATCTTCTTCGTGCCACCTGGACTTGACGCCGCGGAGCTGGGATCAATTTTTGAGCCAGGAGGGCTCGCTGCATTTGGGTCGCTGTTTTTGTTAAAGACCATCACGCTGGTGGCGCTTCGATTCCTTTGCGTTGCCGTCTGCTTTGGTGGTGGCGACGTCACAACATCCACAGCAACTGTTGGATCGACATGTGACACGGATGCTGCAGAACTGCTAGCAGCCGGTGCTGCTGTGTGCGATCCAGCAGTCTCAGCAACGCTGGGGGGATTGCGGGAAGTAGGCGAGGTGGCTGGAGTGTCCTGAGAGCCCACAGTTCCGTTACCGTCTTCTTCAAAGCGCCCGGTGCTCTCTCGGAACATGGTGTAGCTGTGAAACTCTGTTCCTTGAACTACTTCAGCGACCGACTCGTCAATGTCCAATGCGTCATCGGATGTTGCGACAATGTCAAAATTCAACACCGGTTGCGGTGTCGGTGATGTGCTCATGATGTTTGTTTGTAAAGTACTTGATCTCGTACAGATTTGTCACGTAGCAATGTTTGCGTGCGTATTCGATATATGGGTATTCCAACAACCTCTTCTCTACATCATGAAGCCAGACGATTAAAAAACAAAAAAACGCAAATGACTCAACCACGCAAGCGACATTAAAAAAGCACACTCAATCTAGCAAGTCTTTTCAGAGTGTCTGTGTTTGTGTGTGTGTGTGGCAGCGGATGGGTTCTCTCCTCGTTGTCGTCGCTCCTTCGGCGAAACGTTCTGTGATGATGTATTTTGTTTTTCTTTTGTTTTTGGAAGACTTTTGATTTGCGCGGGATGTTTTTGTGTGTTTCGGTAACATTGTTTCGGTAACATTGTTTTCGTTAAAAAAAAAATCCAAGCAGATTCCTCGCGTGTGTGATTGTTTGTTGTGTGATTGCGTTCATCATCCACCTGTGTGTGTGGGACCTCCACTCTACAACTCTCTCGTTCCATTGTGTTACGCGGAAACACGAACTCCTGCCGTCCCCTCTAGAGACCCAATCGCGTCTTTCCCATTCTCAGAGGCATTCGATGCGCCGAAGATCAAATCACGCGTGCGGCCACGAATGACATTCACCTCACGCTTGACGATGTCGACTCTACTGAGGACAACGTTCTTGATGAGCCCAGGTGACAAGTGGCCTTCACTAATCAGCCACGGTGCGGTGTGGCGTACCATGTTAAACTCCGGATTGAGGTTCATGATGAATGATTCCAACACTAGGACCGCAAAGAGAAGAGACACGTACGGAGGGTCCATAGCGACGTAGTTGGCACGGACGGTCTCAAAGATGCCTTGCAGAATGTTAGACACCACCTCATCGTCGGAATCCTTCGCCGGTCGCCATCGGGTGAACAACGACGACATATCCTTCGAGAACTTCTCTACATTCACAAAGCGTTGTTTGGTGCCCATGCGCAGCAAGCTGTCTGTGCAGATGTCCGCCTTCCACTTGACGAACGATTCCATGAGGTCATGCGTGACGACGCCCTCCTCGGGTGTGATCTTTTGGCACAGCCCCACGTCAATCATCGTAATCAGCGGCTTATGGGGATCCGTGGTATCAATCAAGATATTACCTGGATGCATATCGCCGTGGATGAAGTTATCTCGGAGCAGCATCTTGCACCACGTGTTAAGACCCTTCGTGGCGAGCACCTCACGGACGTGGACTTCTTGACGTGCAAGGAAGTCAACGGTTGCCGGTTGACCTGGGGCGAATGTCTCAACGAGTACCCTTTGTGTGGACATCAGCGGCTGAGGAAACTGCACAAAGTCAACGTCCTTAAAGTTCTTGCGGAAGAGTTCCAAGTGCTCGGCCTCAATGCGGAAGTCTAATTGCGCCGCCAAGTGATTCGTCCACGCCAACGCAAGGGCATGCAAGTCGTACAGCTCAAACTGTGGGAAGTTCTTATCGACAAAGCGAGCCAACGCGTTAATCAAGAAGAAGTCCTTGGCAATTGTTTGCACAATACCTGGGTGCATCACTTTGACGACAACCTTCCTGGCCTCTGGGCCAACAAGTGTCGCCAGGTGGACCTGACCGATGCTACCAGAGCCCAGTGGGACTTCATCGATGGAAGAAAAGACGGTGTCTGTCTTCGCTTTGAAGTCTTCTTCAATGATCTTGATGGTATCCGCAAAGGGGTGAATGGCCACCTCTGAGTACAGACGCTGGAAGATGCGGCGGAACTCTGGCTCGAAAAGGTCTTGCCGTGTGCAGGACCACTGTCCTGCCTTCACGAACGCCGGACCCGCACGTTCCACGGCGTGGAGGAGCATCTCGATCCACTTGATGTACGACGATTCATTCCAGCGCATGAACAGATACAGCAAGAACATTGGACCAAATATCCACAGCAGTTCCAAGGCACGCAGAATGACTGCTGGGAGAGACGGCCTCGCCACGATTTCATTGCCAACAAGGAGGTTGCCCTCTTGATCAACAAGGGGACGGAACATGTGCTCCGGTGGTCGTGTTTTCGCGCGAAATGCAATGTACATAGCGAGGCTGCCACCAGCGGCGGTGGGAATACCAACGAGAACGCCGGTAAGCACTTTGCCTAGGCGTGATCGAGGAAGAAAGCGCATCGTGTTTCCTTTTGTCATCAAGAGGTCAGGTTAATGTTTCAATTATTTACTCTCGGATATTACTTTGCGATCCACTTTTTTGTCGGGGGATTTACACCCACACGCTACAAAGAAAAGGGCAAAAAGGTCGGGAAAGAGCAAGCGCACGGCGAAAGTCTCTCAATGAAACAGCGACGATAAAACGTGGCAGAAAAAAATCTCCTAGAAGGGAGTGATGTGGCTGTGTTTTTGGTTTGAGTTTGTTTTCTCCTTTTTTTTTGTTGGGTTTCATAGTCTTGGTATTTTCGGATTTGTTTGTGTTTGTTTTCGTGTAGTTTTTTATGAATGTTTTCATGATATTGGACCCCATTCTGCTTTGATCCATCGTCATTCCTCATGTTCCGTTGGCCTACAACACCATGCCGGCTACACCGCTCGTGCATTTGCTCAGCTGCTCAATCACTTTCTCTTTATTGCCGAGAGCGAGATCAACGTACGCTTGCAATAATGTTGCCGTCCGACCGGAAGCACTGTTGGCAGATGCTCCACTCGTAAGCTTGGGAATCAGCGTGGAGATGATGCTTTGTGCTTGCTTGTAGT